>CM064566.1:55946020-55968520 GCA_032716605.1 Paralithodes platypus | reverse complement strand
TCTGGTGATTGGTGAAGGGTGTATATTCAGGGTCTGTGGGGAATTGTCTCTTACGTCGGATGACACGTCGGTCGTCTTTGTGAGGTTTTAGGTGGCTGACATGTGAGAAGTGATTGATGAGAGTGTTTGCTTGTTGTTTACATGAAGGAGTAGAGTCTGTTGTTGTGATTGCAGCATGTGATTGTGTTGTGTTGCTGTTGGAAAGTGTGATGCTGTTTAGTGTTTTGTAGAGTTTTTTGGGGTTTGTTTTGTGATCAAGTGTTTGTAGGAAGTTATTCCAATTTAGTTTTTGTTGTTCTTGTATTTTGTTGTTAGTTTGGGTGTTGAGTGCTTGAATTTGTTGTGTGATGTCTTGTGTGTGGGGTGCTGGGGAGTGTTTCAGTATGTCGCATTGTCTGATGAGGTTTTGAATTTCTGGTGTGAAGTTGGGGTTGTGTCTTTTTCTGTTACCTCTTGGAATGTGTTTCTTGTCAGCGTTTTGGATAGTTTTATTGAGTATGTGTACAGCATTGTTGATGTTAGTGATGGGTGTACTGTTTAGAGTTGTGAAGTGTTGTTCTGTCTCATTTGTGAATGCTTCCCAGTTAGCTCTTTTATAATTGGTGTATGTGTGTTTGTGGCTAGCTGGGGTGAGTCTGGTTTTGGTGGTGATAATGATCGGGAGGTGGTCAGAGCCTAAGGTTCTGACCACCCTCCAGGATGTTGTGGGGGCGAGTTCTGGGGAGCAAAAGGTGATGTCTGGAGATGATGGGTTATAGAGGGCTTGGTGAGGAATATGGGTATGTTGATGGATGTCGTTAAGGATGATGAGGTTATCGGTTTGGTTTTGTAGTACCAGCCCTCTGTCTGTGTCGGGGTTGTCGACAAACCAGGCCGACGTCTTTGCGTTGAAGTCACCACCCAGGATGATGTGTGGGGTGTTTGTGATGTGTTGTAAGTGTGGTCTGTATTCATTTGGTACTGTAGGGGATGTTTGGGGAGGGATGTATGTGTTTATGATGGTTATGTTGGAGTTGTTGCCAGTGCGTATTTTAATTGACTGTATTTCTGTTGTGTTATTATTTGGGGGGAGGAGGGATTTGGTTTGTACACTGGTTACTATGTATGATATTTCTTTGTGTACCAGGGTGATGAGTCTACCGCCGACAGCCCGGTCTTGTCTGATGGTGGTGAAATTATGAAATGTGGGTGTTTTTTGTGTTGTGCGGAGTTTTGTTTCTTGTAAGATGGCAATGTGTATGTTGTGTTGTTTGATGAAGTGTGAGAGTTCGTGTTTCTTTGTGTTGATGCCATCTATGTTCAGTTGAAGAATGTTAATGTTATGTGCACGATGTATGTTGGGTGCTGCTGCACGAGGATGGGGTGGGGGTGAGGGAGGGGCTGGGGGTTGGGATGGGTGAGGTGGGGGTGGGGATTGGGGAGCAGGAGATGGGGGTTGGAATGGATTAGGATGGGGTGTGGTGTGTTGAGTTGAGGATGTGGATGGTATGGGAAGGTTAGGTGGGTTAGGGAGGAGAGGTGGACGGGTTTTAGGGGGGGGGAGTGGATGATATGGGAAGGTTAGGTGGGTTGGGGAGGAGAGGTGGACGGGTTTTAGGTGAGGGATTTGACTGGGAGAGGGAGGGGCATGAGGAACAGGTCCAGGTGTTTGTGTAGTGTTTCTTGGAGGCAAGTGTTGTGCAGGTGAAGTGGGTCCAGTTCCCGCATGAATTGCAGAGAACTGAACCCTTAGTATGGCGGCTTGAAGTGATGGGTTTTGAGCAAGTTGGGCATATGTATGTGTACGTGGGTCCTGGGTTGCTCTCAATGTCTCCGGCTAGAAGAAGTCTTCGAGAAATGACAGCCGGAGAGTCATTTCTCGGTGTAGGAAAAACTGTGTGATGTGTGTGTGTGGTGTGAGAGGTGTGGAAATTCCCGGCGCGACCGAAGCCGCTCCAAGGACCCGTGCCCCCAGGGAGGGGACAGGGGATGGTTGTGACGGTTTGGCTCCCGAAACTGCTCCCCGCGGCCGGCATCCGGTTTTCCTCCACTGGTCGTTGATTTTGTCTTCGGCCGTGAAGGGTCGGCAGCCATCCGCGGTTGGCAGCCTCGGGAGGTGGCCCCACGGCGTAGACGCCGCCACATCAATCCAGTTAGTATGGTCCCCTAATAAAAGCCCTATTTACATAATTAATAAATACAATAAAAACATTGGAAAAGTGGGGATTGGGCCTGAGCATATAGATAGATAGATAGATAGATAGATTTACATAATTATATCGTCTATTGATTTTCAACTTTTAAGGGGAGGTTTTTAGTGTGTTTCCTAGACTTCCATCAAGCTTGAAATTATACCCCCATGACCCCCTTTAAAGATAAATTTGTACATTTTTCGGTAGAAAAATGTCCTCTTAAATTAGAGGCTCGCTATCGCTCGCCAGGAAAAAATAGACACCTAAATGGGACGAAAGGTCTTAAAAGTGACATAAATGGGGTGAAAGTTCTTAAAATCGCCAAACTAATGGGGCGAACGTCTTAAAATCTCAAAAGCAATGGGGCTAAACATGAGGGAGAAAGGGGTAGGCTAAAGAAAAAAATCTCTCAAGTGGAAATCTCCCCTTAACCACCAGCGACGCGTGTTAACCCCTTCTGTACCGAAATGTCTTTTTTTTCTAGCTATATTTAGACGATTTTGTGTAGTTTAAGAAGGATCTGCGGTGGTAAAAAGGGTTAACCCTATTAGATGCAGGGCGGGCCAATTTGGAACCTCCCAGTTTTACTCCATTAGCTTGGAGATTTTGAGACGTTTCATCGCATTAGTTTGGCGATTATATGATGCTTCAACACAATAAGGTGTCGATTTTTCCTGGGCGAGCGATAGCGAGCCCGCAATTTGGGAGAAACCGGCCTTTGGCCGGGCCATTTTTCTACCGAAAAATGTACAAATTAATCTAGAAGGAGGATCTAATGGATGTTTTTTTTAATTTGATGGAGGTCTAGGGAGGAAACTAGAAAGATAATGAATACATGCAAAAATCGCCCCAAAAGTGAACCATCTCTTGACCTATAGCACCTAGAGGGTTCAGATATGTATGGAAACTACTTCAGGATCCCACGGAACAATACCGATAGATGGCAACCCTCCAAGTCCAGCTGCGTGGGTGTGGGTGCGCGCGGGAGTGATTTTCCCGTATAATGCCTACCCATCACCCCTGCGTTAACCCTTTCAGTACCAGCGACGTGTGTTATATTGTATTCTAGCTCTATTTAGACGATAGTGTGCAGCTTAGGAAGGATCTGTGGTGGTTAAAAGGCTGGGTTGATATAGTTGGAAGCCTTATTAGTGCTAGATGTCCTTCTTAAGCTGCATACAATCGTCTAATGGTTGCCAGAATACGATGTAAATTACGTACTGAACGGGTTAAGGGGAGGTATTTAGTTTGTTCCCTACTTTTTCATCAAGCTTAAAATTACACCCCCTGGAGCCCCTTTCAAGATAAATTTGTACATTTTTCGGTAGAAAAATGTCCCGGCTGAAGGCCGGTTCCTCTTAAATTACAGGCTCGCTATCGCTCGCCAGGAAAAAATCGACACCTAAATGGGACGAAAGGTCTTAAAAGTGACATAAATGGGATGAAAGTTCTTAAAATCGCCAAACTAGTGGGGCGACCGTCTTAAAATCTCAAAAGCAATGGGGCTAAACATGAGGGAGAAAGGGATAAAGAAAAAAATCCCTCAAGTGGAAATCTCTCCTTAATTGTGACTTGCCGCTGCCCCCCAGGACCCCCAAATGACCTAGGTGAGCGTTTGTTTGTGTGTTTGTCCTTCATTACTAACCCAATGATAATACCGGGTGGATGGGACTGGTCAGCCTTGGTCGGCAACCCGTCTAGGGGAGTCAACCTTATACAAATCCGCACTGCTTGCCTAAGGGTCGTGCAGGTTAGTGGGTGGACTAGCCGCACACCACTGTAGAACAATTGTGCTAATGAGATACATAGAAGGCCTCGGAGTCGGACAGACCCTAAATTGAGTGGTCAATCCTGTAAGTCCTTCAGTAAACTGGCACGGGTTGTCCCTCTATAGGTCCGCTTGGGGGCATTCTGTGTATGGCCACCCTCATTAAGGGGAGATCTCCACTTGAGGGATTTTTTTCTTGACCCCTTTCTCCCTCATGTTTAGCCCCATTGCTTTTGATATTATAAAACGTTTGCCCCATTAGTTTAGCGATTTTAAGAACTTTCACCCCATATTAAGACCGTTCGTGCAATTCAGGTGTCGATTTTATCCTGGCGAGCGATAGCGAGCCTGTAATTTAAGAGGAACCGGCCTTTGGCCGGGAAATTTTTCTACCGAAAAATGTACAAATTCATCCTGAAAGGGACTCAAGGGGGTGTAATTTTAAGCTTGATGGAGGTCTAGGGAACAAACGAAATACCTCCTCTTAAGGGGAGTAAGGCGTCCGGCAATAGATAGACAGACTAACCCATCCCATGTGTTTTCAGGAAACAAAATGACAAGTGGTGGCTGGTCCTGGGGTGTACATTTGACAAGTGGTGGCTGGTCCTGGGGTGTACATTTGACAAGTGGTGGCTGGTCCTGGGGTGTACATTTGTTATATATTACATTCCTTGGGGTCCAGTGGGTTAAGGGGAGGTATTTAGTTTGTTCCCTAGACCTCCATCAACCTTAAAATTACACCCCTTAGTCCCTTTCAAGATAAATTTGTACATTTTTCGGTAGAAAAATTTCCCGGTTCCTCTTAAATTACAGGCTCGCTATCGCTCGCCAGGATAAAATCGACACCTAAATGGCACGAAAGGTCTTACTATGGGGTGAAAGTTCTTAAAATCGCTAAACTAATGGGGCAAACATTTTATAATATCAAAAGCAATGGGGCTAAACATGAGAGAGAAAGGGGTCAAGGAAAAAAATCCCTCAAGTGGAGATCACCCCTCAAGATTGTGGTCTAATAAATCGCGTATATTTTCCATTCCAAGGCAATTCAGAGTTCGTAAACAAATGTGCGTGTCTTAAGGTAAGGGGAAACACGGACTGCTTTTTGGGGCCTAGACATTCATTTCCTCGCTAGACATCCCTCAAACTTAGAAAAACATCCCCTCGACCCCCCCCCCCCCTCCCCCGATCAAGACAAATTTGTACATTTTTCGGTAGAAAATTTTCTCGCCCGAATTCCGGTTCCTCTTACTCGGTTCCTCGGTTCCTCTTTCCGGTTCCTCAGGCTCGCTATCGCTCGCCAGGAAAAAATCGACACCTAAATGACACGATAGGTCTTAAAATGTATAACGAAATGGGACGAAAGGTCTTACAATCCCCAACCTAATGGAACCAACGTCTTAAAATCTCAAAACTAGTGGGGCTAAACATTAGGGAGAAGGGGGTCTCGAAAAATGGTCTGCCTCCCCTTAATACTGAGTCGGTTCCATTTGTTGTCCTCAGGTGAAAAGTGAGGTTGTAACTCCTCCCGATTTATTGCCACGGACATCCCAGCTCCTCCTATCATATGTACAATAAAACACACACACACACGCACACACATATAAACATACACATATACACACACACTCACACATAATTCACTTTTATTTATGCAGTTTTTTTTCCTCTATCACACACACACACAGCCACACACACACACACACACACACACACACACACACACACATATGCACACATACACTCCCTCACTCATATATATTCACTCTCCTTGTCTAGCGCACACAGCCACAATGCACACCCGATCATAGACTATTCTGGAATCAGCCTATATACATGCTGTCCAACTCTTCCACGTTCAGGCTATACCACCATCTTGTGTATTGTCTATCTTGCAATACACACACACACACACACACACACACACACACACACACATACATATACATATACATACATACTCTCTCGCTTACACACAGCCACAATGTACACCCGATCATAGACTATTCTGGAATCAGCCTATATACATGCTGTCCAACTCTTCCACGTTCAGGCTATACCACCATCTTGTGTATGGTCTATCTTGCAATACACACACACACACACACACACACACACACACACATACATACATACTCTCTCGCTTACACACAGCCACAATGCACACACGATCATATACTGTCCACGATTGTACACTCCAAGACACAAATTATACCTCTCTATATTGACCGTGAACAGCAAAACCAACCTCCTAAATATAAGACAAAGTAGGTATGTAATTAAGGGGAGACTGGCCGTTTGTTGGGTCTATTAATTCATTTATCCATATTTTTTTTTTTTTCCTCCCTAGACCTCCATCAAGCTTCGCTCGCTATCGCTATCGCTCGCCAGGAAAAAATCGACACCTAAATGGCACGAAAGGTCTTAAAATTGACAACGAAATGGGGCGAAAGGTGTTAAAATCGCCAAACTAATGGGCCGAACGTCTTATAATATCAAAACTAGTGGACGTAAGCATTAGGGAGAAAGTGGTCCAGAAAACTTGCCCATCTTCCCTTAATGAGAAGGTTCGACTCAGTTCGAGATAGCTTCGAAAACTTACGGCCACGATTGGTGTCCTAGACTGTACGTAACTTCTGTTCAGCCTTTTTTGTATTCGTTCTTCATACCCTTAAAGGGGAGGTTTCCACTCGAGGGATTTTTTTTTTCGAACTTCCTTCTCCCTCATGTTTAGCCCCCTTGCTTTTGATATCTTAAGACGTTCGCCCCATTAGCTTGGCGATTTTAAGAACTTTCGCCCCATTTCTGTCAATTTTAAGACCTTTCGTGCTATTTAGGTGTCGATTTTTTCCTGGCGAGCGATAGCGAGCCTGTAAGTTAAGAGGAATCGGCCTTCGGCCGGGAAATTTTTCTACCGAAAAATTTACATATTTATCTTGATAGGGGGTCTAGGGGATGTAATTTTAAGCTTGATAAGGTCTAAGCAACACACTAGAAACCTCCCCTTAACACTATTTGGTTGCCCACCCCAAACCAGCTTCACATCCATACTCATATCTCTCGCCGTTCCATCCACTCACTCATAGACAACACGCAGCTGCAGGCACGACCTCCCGAAATCCATCCTTCTGAATCCTCCCTTCCTCGCGAGGACAGAGTCCACCTGGCCAGGCTGAGATGCGGACACCATCCAGCTCTTCTGAGCTATCAGAAGAGACTGGGTGACTCCGTCGTCGACACCTCCCCGGGATGTAACACAGCACCCCATACCATTAAACACATCATAGCAGACTGCATTTCACACAATCACTTACGCCAACAACACAATCTACACGCCTTGAGAGCTCTGTTGGAAAGCCCGATCGTGGCCATGGCCTTCCTTAGGGAGTCGGGGCTGTTCGGCCAGGCAGCTTAGGGAACGACAACAACAACTTCTCGTGGATCATTATCTTATACCGTCTAATGATAATATAAACTGCTAAACTGGGTCATAAGGTCCTCAATGACTTAAGGGGAGGTATTCAGTTTGTTCCCTAGACTTCCATCAAGCTTAAAATTACACCCCCTAGATCCCCTTTCAAGATAAATTTGTACATTTTTCGGTAGAAAAATGTCCCGGCCGAAGGCCGGTTCCTCTTAAATTACAGGCTCGCTATCGCTCGCCAGGAAAATATCGACACCTAAATGGCACGAAAGTTCTTAACATTGACAGAAATGGGGCGAAAGTTCTTAAAATCGCCAAAGTAAAGGGGGCGAGCGTCTTAAAATCTAAAACGCAATGGGGCTAAACATGAGCGAGAAAGGGGTCCAGAAAAATATCCCTCAAGTGGATATCTCTCCTTAAAAAAGAGTGGGCCCGTGTTAGAGAGGGGGGAGGGGTGATGTTGGGAGGGGGTACGATCGGTCACGCAATGTTGCCAGTTTAGCTACTATCCCCGCTATTATGTAGCGATCTTTACTTCGATCTAGAGGCAAATTTTGTGCATCTAGTGGCATGAATTCTAGCGATTTTTCCCCAAGCTTTGAGCCATTTAAAGATTGATATTCTAGCGATTGTGGCATTATTCTAGTTATTTTCGGCAGTGGCGGATCCAGGGGGGGGGGGGGGGGGGGTCGGCGGCAGGGCCCCCCCCCCCCCCTGCATTTTATCTGAAATACAATACATATAAACTTATGGCGCCCCTCATGTATATATATCCGCCTTACTATCTAGCGAACTTGATTCTAGCTATTTTTACGTCATTTATTAACTATCTAGCGGACTTGATTTGGTAACCCTGGCTCAGCCTCGGTGTTGTGTGCGGCAGTGTGGTCAGTTGCTTGCTGGTCGTTGAGCCAGTAAGAAGTGTGCCGCGCGATAGTACCAGTGAGCCTGTGTGTGTGTGACAGAGAGAGTGAGAGAGAGAGAGAGAGTGTGGAATGTGAAAGGGATGGGACTTTTTTTTTTTTTTTTTTTTTTTTTTTTTTTTTTTTTTTTTAATGGTGGTAGCGAGAGGATTGTTACGGTGACATAGTTACGGAGAAATACTAATGTGGTGTGTAAGGAGGAACAGTGGAATCAGGTATGTTTTATTATATATATATATATATATATTTTTTTTTAATCCATAGCTGATATATATTTGACTTTATTATGCTTGAGATCACATATATGTCTTTAAGGGAGGTCACTGTTTTTTTTTTGTAATCTTTCTCTCTTTTTTCCCTTTACCTGGCTTGTATCTATTCGGCCCCATTCACCCAACTGTTTTAAGCCGTTTATCCCCATCCAGGTGTCGATTTCTTCCTGGCGAGCGATATCGAGCCAGCATTGTTTGGAGACATTTCTCTATCGAAAAATGTACAATTTTAGCTTGCTGTTAAAACAAAAATATGTGTATGTTGGCTCGCAAATGCAAGGTGGGCTTCCTTAATTGATTCGTTTATTCGTTTCCATATATTTTCACTGTAAAGCCGGAGTCAGACGAGCCCTTTTTCGAGCAATTTTTACGGGCAATTATGGTCTGGCAGCTTCAAAAATTACATTTTATCAGAATTCAGCCGCCGAACATAATCTACTTTCAGTCTAATTACCGATACCAGTGCAAAAAAGTCCCGAAATATAACGAAACAAAACTTGCTCATGGAAAATTGACGGAAAAATCGCTCGTATGACAACGGCTTTAGGAGGTGTGTGAAACGTTTAGGTGGTGTGTGAAACGTTTAGGTGTGTGAAACGTTTAGGAGGTGTGTGAAACGTTTAGGAGGTGTGAAACGTTTAGGAGGTGTGTGAAACGTTTAGGTGGTGTGTGAAACGTTTAGGAGGTGTGTGAAACGTTTAGGAGGTGTGTGAAACGTTTAGGTGTGTGAAACGTTTCCCACAAACTAATATGGATGCATAGGCCTACCTGTAAGAGCTGTAACATAGGCCTACCTGTAAGTTCTGTAACATAGGCCTACCTGTAAGAGCTCTGTAACATACTGATTTTCACAATGAACATTTTGGAAAGCATTTACAATATATACATTATATCACAAATGTCGGCTTAACCCCTTCTGTACCGGCGACGTCTTTTTCATTTGATTCTAGTTATATTTAGAGGATTTTGTGCAGTTTAACCCTCTCCGACATATGACGCGATTTTGAGCCTATTGGGGATACTTTAAAGCCTTTGTTACCATCAGGGGTATTTAGAAACCTTTAGTTTAGTTACTTCAACCTCTGCAGTTGTCTTTGAGTTAGCTGTGGGCAGAAAACTAATTTGGGAGAGGTAATTATAAGAGTGAGAGAAAGTGTATTGCTAATCTGGCAACCTCTGCGTCATATGAGTCTGAAAGGGTTAATCTATGACTAGAAACATTAAGTGGACGAATATGTAGTCTAAAAAAAAAAAAAAAAAAAAAATCAGGATTAATGGTGACGTCTAGGGAAAAATGGCGGAAATAATGAGGGTATAATATGAAGGATGGTTGCTGAAAAATAAATGTGGGGTAAAAATTGGACGAGATCATTACTGTAGGTCCCGGGTACAGAGATGAAGGGGAGAGGGGCCGTTTGTCTGGTCCCCTTTCTTCCTCATGCTTGTCCCCAGTAGTTTTGATATTTTAAGACGTTTGCTCCATTATTTTGTCGACTTTAAGACCTTTCGCCCCATTTCTTTGTCAATTTTAAGACTTATTGTGCCCTTTAGGTGTCGATCTTTTTTTACTGCCGAGCGATAGCGACCCTGTAATTTTGGAGGAAACGGCCTTCGGCCGTGAAATTTTTCTACCGAAAAATGTACAAATTAATCTCGAAGGGGGATCTAATGAATGTATATTTAAGTTTGATGGTGGTCTAGGGAGGACACTTGAGGGGAGATTTCCACTTGAGGGATTTTTTTCTGGACTCTATTCTCCCTCATGTTTAGTCCCATTGCTTTCGAGATTTTAAGACGTTTGCCCGATTAGTTTCGCGATGTTAAGAACTTTCACCCCATTTATGTCAATTGTAAGACCTTTCGTGCCATTTAGGTGTCGATTTTACCCTGGCGAGCGATAGCGAGACTGTAATTTAAGAGGAACCGGTCTTTGGCCGGTAAATTTATCTTGAAAGGGGGTCTAGGGGGTGTAATTTTAAGCTTGATTGAGGTCTAGGGAACATACTAAAAACCTCCCCTTAAAAATATATAAATACCGGTAGTCCCTCAAAATAACCAGTGTATTCTCACAGTATATTTTATCCACATAATCCTATTTAGACTGATTACGTTAGATTTGTGATGTTATTTGTTAAACTCCCTCCCCCCCCCTTCCCACCTCCCGCTCTCTCTCTCTCTCTCTCTCTCTCTCTCTCTCTCTCTCTCTCTCTCTCTCTCCCTCTCTCTCTCTCTCTCTCTCTCTCTCTCTCTCTCTCTCTCTCCTTCTCTCTCTCTCTCTCTCTCTCTCTCTCTCTCTCTCTCTCTCTCTCTCTCTCTCTCTCTCTCTCTCTTTGTGTTGGCGTAGGTTGGATTTATGGATGTGGCCATTTATACAGTAAATCCTGCATATTTATAATCCCATTCAATATTTGACTCGGTATAATATATAACGCTCGATGCATAACAGACCAACCTTAATGGAATGGGATTTGTTTTCCACTTACATTGGTTTGTTGATTTACATATTAATTATTAGTTTTAGTTTCGGACTTATTCTATATCTGCACCTATACGAGCTAAAGAAATTATTATTGTATTTAACAGGAAGGTACGACGAGGTAAGTGATGTGGTATAGGTGGCAATATGCGGAAATGGATTATAAGGGGTTTCTGCCCCCCTCTGACCCCCTTACGAAAATCTACGGATACTCACTCCACCCCAACTGGATTTCTACCGTTTTACCCAATCAGCGGGGGTGTGGGGGCAGCAGCCCCCACCCATAATACTAGGATAGGTTAGGTAAGGTTGTTAGGTTAGGCAAGGTTGTTAGGTTAGGCTAATTGTAAAATCTGTGTCACATCTAGAATAATAGACTTTTGTCAGAGGGGGCGGAATGCCCCTATAATCCATTTCCGCATATTGCCACCTATACCACATCACTTACCTCGCCGTACCTTCCTGTTAAATACAATAATAATTTGCTTAGCTCGTATAGGTGCAATTATAGATATTTACCGAAACTTGGTCATATTTTTTAATGGCACGACAAATGAAGAATAGGCAAGACAAAAAATGGTTTGTTAAAATTGAAGGTAAATAGGGATGAAGAAAAATAGGTATTGTGAATAACGAGAGGAAAGGGTTGCAAGGAAGTAGACACAATATATATTGCAGGCAATAAATAGAGTTTCTCAAACACTCTCAAACGTTTGGAGAGCTGAGTTCGGGATATACGATGCATGACCAATTAAAGGAAGATTGAGAGAAAGAGAAAGAGAGAGAGAGAGAGAGAGAGAGACAGGGAGAGAGAGAGAGAGAGAGAGAGTATGGTGTGTTGTCGGAATATTATTGTTTGAAGAATAGAACATAAATAATGCATAAAGTTGAGCATTCAATTTAAGGGGGCCCACATGCTTTTTTTTATCTTTCTCTCCTTTTCTCTCTTTCCCTGGCTTGTATTCATTCGACCCCATTCAGCCAACTGTTTTAAGATGTTTATCCCCATCCAGGTGTCGATTTCTTCGTGGCGAGCGATAGCGAGCCAGTATTGTATGAAATCCGGCTTCGCCGGAGAAATATTTCTATCGAAAAATGTACAAATGTAGCTTGCTGTCAAAACAAAAAATTATATATGCTGGCTCGCTACCGCTCGCCAGGAAAATATTGACACCTGGATGGGGGTAACCGTCTTAAAACAGTAGGCTGAATGGGGCCGAATGGATACAAGCCAAAGAGAGAGGGAGAGAAAGAGAAAAAAAAGCGAGGTGGTGGGTTCCCTTAAATGTCTACTCCTTATATGATATAATATGTTACTATAGTTTAAGGGGAGGTTTTTAGTGTGTTTCCTAGACTTCCATCAAGCTTGAAATTACACCCCGTTGACCTCCTTTCAAGATAAATTTGTACATTTTTCGGTAGAAAAATTTCCCGGCCGAAGGCCGGTTCCTCTTAAATTACAGGCTCGCTTTCGCTCGCCAGGAAAAAATAAAAACGTAAATGGGACGAAAGGTCTTAAAAGTGACATAAGTGGGGTGAAACTTCTTAAAATCGCCAAACTAATGGGGCGAACGTCTTAAAATCTCAAAATCAATGGGGCTAAACCTGAATGAGAAAGGAGTTCAGAAAAAAATCCTCCAGGTGAAAATCTCCCCTTAAGAACTACCCCGAAGATCCCCCTTTGAGATTTTTTTCGTTTTCTTCGTGATTCTTCAATATTCAGATGCCTTGCTTCACTTCATATTAACCCTCTCCGACATATGACGCGATTTTGAGCCTATTGGGGATACTTTAAAGCCTTTGTTACCATCAGGGTTTTTTAGAAACCTTTAGTTTAGTTACTTCAACCTCTGCAGTTGTCTTTGAGTTAGCTGTGGGCAGAACACTAATTTTGGAGAGGTAAGAGTGAGAGAACTCTATTTCTTATTGTTAATCTGGCAACCTCTGCGTCATATGAGTCTGAAAGGGTTAAATATCAGTGGACGATTTCATCCATTCCAATAACGGAGTATTGTCCTCGTTTCCTCTACATAGTTACTTTTCCTTTCTCTCTTTTATTGTATGTTATTTTTATTGTATATATATACGGTATATATATATATATATATATATATATATATATATATATATATATATATATATATATATATACCGGTATATATATATATATATATATATATATATTTTTTTTTTTTTTTCTCCTCTGTCTACGTGTCCAGCCTCTCTCTGCCACTCCCAACCCCATACGTTTTTCACCAGTCACCTCCTCTGCCCTTCATGTCATTCTTTGGGTTCCATTTACGCGGTTTCTCTTTCGTTGCCTTCTATTTCCTTCATAATTTTCATAATTTTCACCATTTTCGCCATTTTCACCATTTTCATAATTTTCGCCATTTTCACTATTTCGTTTCCTTCAATTTCCTTTACCATTCTCATCATTCTCGCCATTTTCGTTTCCTTCAATTTCCTTTACCGTTTTCATCTGGCCTCGCTTCTCTCACGGACTAAATTATTTTGTATTCTATTGTTCCCCATCAAAAATTCACTGTGGCCTCCATCGTTTTCTTTCATCCTTTTCTCTTTAAAGGGGGTCTCAGGCTTTATTTCTCTCCTTTTCTCTCTCTTTCTCTGGGTTGTATCCATTCGGCCCCATTCAGCCTACTGTTTTAAGACGTTTACCCCGATCCAGGTGTCAATATTTTCCTGGCGAGCGGTAGCGAGCCAGCATATATATATTTTTATTTTGATAGCAAGCTAAATTTGTACATTTTTCGATGGAAAAATGTATCCGTCTAAGCCGGATTTCTCCATACAATGCTGGCTCGCTATCGCTCGCCAGGAAGAAATTGACACCTGGATGGGGATAAACGTCCTAAAACAGTTGGCTGAATGGGGCCGAATGGATACTGGCCGAAGGCCAGTCTCTCTTAAATTAATATTAAGAACGGGCAGTTAATTATATCAATGTTTACGGCTCCAACTTCCTTATAGCCTGAAACTCGCAAGTGGTCAATTGCTCGTAAAAATTGAGGGAAAATACGCTCGTGTAAAACAAAAGAAAAAAAAATGGGGATTGGGCCTGAGTATATAGATAGATAGATAGATAGATAGATAGATAGATAGATAGATATAAAATTGTCTTTATCTGTTGTGGGGGTCATCTGTGTGGTCTCTCTGTGTCTCCCTGACGTGAACTGTCCTATTAATGTCAGTGGTATTAGGACTGATGATGATGTCTTGCTGGTGTACTGTATATCAAAAACATATTGTTATGAATGTGAAAGTGACCAACATTGCCTATATATATATAATGATATTTATGAATGTGAAAGTGACATTGATATTTATGAATGTGAAAGTGACCAACATTGCTTATATATATAATGATATTTATGAATGTGAAAGTGACAAACATTGCCTATATATATAATGATATTTATGAATGTGAAAGTGACAAACATTGCCTATATATATAATGATATTTATGAATGTGAAAGTGACCAACATTGCTTATATATATATAATGATATTTATGAATGTGAAAGTGACCAACATTGCTTATATATATAATGATATTTATGAATGTGAAAGTGACCAACATTGCTTATATATATAATGATATTTATGAATGTGAAAGTGACCAACATTGCTTATATATATAATGATATTTATGAATGTGAAAGTGACCAACATTGCTTATATATATAATGATATTTCACACCGTAAGTAGCATGCCATTACAATTCATATTATCAATAACCCATCAATTAACTAATAAACATAATTAATGACAGCATTGAAACCATTAAGGGGAGGTTATTAGTGTGTTTCCTAGACTTCCATCAAGCTTGAAATTACACCCCCATGACCCCCTTTCAAGATAAATGTGTACATTTTTCGGTAGAAAAATTTCCCGGCCGAAGGCCGGTTCCTCTTAAATTACAGGCTCGCTATCGCTCGCCAGGAAAAAATTGACACCTAAATGGGACGAAAGGTCTTGAAATTGACAGAATGGGGCGGAAATTCTTAAAAATCACCAAACTAATGGGGCAAACGTCTTAAAATCTCAAAAGCAATGGGGCTAGACATGAGGGAGAAAGGGGTCAAGAAAAAAGTCCCTCAAGTGGAAATCTCCCCTTAATCCATGTGGTACTCCAAGGATTCAAACCCAGGATATTCACACCGAAATTCCGCGCACTAACCATTACGCAATCAAGACGGTCTAAGGGTTGATGCACAAGCTCACGATATGTTATCCATGCTCGAACACTGGATATTAATCTAAGCATATATAATTATACATACATACATACAACTTCACTATGATAGCCAATTGTTAGTGCTTAACAATTATCTACGAATATATTAACCCTTTCACGCATTTATGGCGGAGAGGTTGCCAGATTAGCAATAAGAAATAGAGTTCTCTCACTCCTATAATTACCTCTCCAAAATTAGTTTTCTGCCCACAGCTAACTCAAAGACAACTGCAGAGGTTGAAGTAACTAAACTAAAGGTTTCTAAATACCCCTGATGGTAACAAAGGCTTTAAAGTATCCCTAATCGGCTCAAAATCGCGTCATATGTCGGAGAGGGTTAATCTAAGCATATTATACATACATACACCCAACTTCACTATGATAGCCAATTGTTAGTGCTTAACAATTATCTGCGAATATATTAACTCAATATCGAAGAGGTAATGATGTAAGTAGTATAGCAAACTAATATTTATATATATATATATATATATATATATATATATATATATATATATATATATATATATAATATAAACTAGGAAGGTTCGTATATTATGAATCGATATTTTGTCAATATTTGATATTTTCAGTAGTTATAGCTTGATATCAGTTTTCAAGTTTATTTGTGGATCATTTCCCATTCTCTTCAATGCAGAACAAATAAAAGGTTGTTGTTGTTGTTGTTGTTGTTGTTGTTCCCCAGGCTGTCTGACCGACCAGCCCCAAGGTCCGGAGCAAGGCCCAGGCCATAACTGTGAGTGCCCCCACAGAACCCTCCCTGCTTTACCACTAAGAGAACGCCCGGGTGACCGAAGCCGCTCCCAGGCGAGGAGCTGAGGAGGGTGCGGAAATGCCCGGGACACCGAAGCCCCTACCCAAGGCCCTGTGCCCTTTAACAATTATGAAGGCAAAGTTAAGGGGAGATTTCCACCTGGAGGATTTTTTTCTGGATCCCTTTCTCCCTCATGTTTAGGCCTATTGCTTTTGAGATTTTAAGACGCTTGTTTGTTTGTTTTGTAGATGTTTAGGTGACAATCACCACGGTCGATCTGGGGATCCGCCGCTGATGAGCTCGTCCTGGAATCTTTACGACTCTGTACAGGACTGAACATGCCATTTTTATCGGCAATAGCTCAGAGAAGAGTGTTGAGAGGGGAGAAGGGGTGTTGGAGAGAGAGGAAGGTGTTGGAGTGGCTTTGTTATGTGTGTTTTGTCTGTATACGTCGTCAGGATGTCCCCTGACTGGGTGCAAGCATGTGAAACATGCTAGGACGTACTACCGCACCCACTAAATGTCCGCCGTGGCAGGGATTCGATCCCGGGTCTTTCAGATTCACACGCGAGCTTGCTCACCTCTTGACCACCACGGCCCCATTAGTTTGGCGATTTTAAGAACCCTCGCCCCATTTCTGTCAATTTTAAGACTATTCGCGCTATTTAGGTGTCGATTTTTTCCTGGCGAGCGATAGCGAGCCTGTAATTTAAGAGGCACCGGCCTTCGGCCGGGACATTTTTCTACCGAAAAATGTACAAATTTATCTTGAAAGGGGGTCTAGGGGGAGTAATTTTAAGCTTGATGGAAGTCTAGGGCATCAACTAAAAACCTCCCCTTAATGTGCAAAGGAATAATGTGACGCTTTGGCTCCCAGTCTAGAGAGGTCTATCCACGGAAGAGACGCCACCAATTGAGACCTAGATAATATATATATATAAGTAAAACGAAGAGTCAGAGTAAGCTATGGGTATGGCAGAGATGGCTCAACTCTCACTGACTGATAGACCAGTCCATCACCACATGACTAGAACCCAATCCTCTCAGCATCAGCTAGGCAAGGCCCTAGAAAGCCGCCTTTGACGGGTGGATAGCTCCTCTATTTCAACCTGCCCACAGCCAGTGAGTTCTTGCTCCCACATACGCACATGCACACACAATGCACACACGATCATAGACTATTCTCTAATCAGCCTATATACATGCTCTCCTACGCTTCCACTTACGTTCAGGCTTTCACTACCAGCTTGTTTATTGTCCATCTTGCACCACACACACACACACACACACACAGTCACAAACACACACACACACACCCACACACACCCGAGCGGTTGTGTGTTTATCGGTACATATCAATTTGGTGCATGCTTACGAGTACATTTTTCGAGTTTTAAACCTAAATTACACTAACCTAACCTAACCTAACTTACCTAACCTAACCGAAAACACTCCATTTCAACGTATTTTAAAGAGGTGTGTACCGATTAACTGTCGCCCCAAACCTCATGTACCTGTAAACCTACAAATATCCAGAGATTTGTACCAATAAACCTACAACCGCTCGTACACACACACACACACACAGACACACCCACACACACACACACATACACACACAGCCCGTAGCCTAGTAGGTAGAGCTCTCGTCTCACACACGAGGGGTCGGGGGTTCAATCCCCGGCCGGGCGGAGACAAATTGGGCTTGTCTCCTTTCATGTGTTAGCCTCAGTTCACCTAGCTGTAAATAGGTACCTGGAATAAGTGGACGACGTTGTGACGTCCCATCTGGGGTTGGCAAAAATGGTACAAGGCGAGATGAGTATCATATGGTTCACCTAAGCTGATGGCTACCTAAGCCTTCGGGCGAGACGGTACCGTCTATAGTGAGAATGGTACCATTCAGATCCACCCTAAGCCTTCGTTTCCGATGTCGCCAATTGGTTAAATACAGACTACACACACATCCACAGCCATTCCAACAGTACATAAAACACTTAACATGCATTTCACGCAATACATTCCCAGTTAAGGAGGCGCGATAATAATGAGCTTAGCTCGCATTGCGTGGATTCCCCTTGACGAACAAGTAACTGAGTAACACACACACACACACACACACAGACACCAAACTATGCCATACCTAAAATGCATTGTACAAAACCAACTAAAACCCAGTAATTACTATTAGTATTATTTGGGTTTGAACAAAACATAAAACAAACATTGACAGATCCCAAGGTTAAGGCCTTGGGTTAACATTCCACACTGATATTTGGTATTGATAAATACGTTCAATGTAATGTAAGACCTACGTATTATTACGTGTAAGAAAAATGCGCAAATATAACTTAAGGGGGTCACTGGCCTTTTCTTTTATCTTTCTCTCCTTTTCTCTGACTTGTATCCATTCGGCCCCATTCAGCCAACTGTTTTAAGACGTTTATCACCATTCAGGTGTCCATTTCTTCCTGGCGAGCGATAGCGAGCCAGCATTGTATGGAGAAATCCGGCTTCGCCGGAAACATTTTTCTATCGAAAAATGTACAATATTAGCTTGCTGTCAAAACAAAAATATATATATGCTGGCTCGCTACCGCTCGCCAGGAAAATATTGACACCTGGATGGGGGTAAACGTCTTAAAACAGTAGGCTGAATGGGGCCGAATGGATGCAAGCCAAAGAGAGAGGGAGAGAAAGAGAAAACAAACGCGAAGTGGGCTCCCTTAAAGTACCGACTTGGCTTCGGGTTTCTTGGGGCTGTATTGATCTCATTACACACACCAATCACAATATTTCATCCTTCCAGTATATAGACAACGTTATTGGTTATATTATTGGATAGATACATTTATACATGTTTATGCAGTTGCATCCCTTGCATTATTCTACAGATATTTTCACAGGAATTGTTCCGAGGAACTTACTTCAATTGTGCCGCCTCTCCACATCTTTCACCGTAGAACTAGGGCAGCTGAGAGCGCCCATGAATTTACACTTTCTCCTCCACAATGCAGAACTTCTGCTTATCAGAATTCATTTATCCCCAGAGCTACTACTCTTTGGAATTCACTTCCCTCGAGTTGCTTTCCACAAACTTACAATCTACAAATGTTTAAATCCAGTTGTTACAAACATTTTATGAATGGAGGATGCCTTTAGGCACATGGACCTTTTTGTGTTATCAGTGTTTTTCCTTCCTCCGTTCATTGTCTCTTAAAAAAAGAAAAAAAAAGTGTACTAAGGGTTTGGGGTAGTTAAGGGGAGGTTTCTAGTTTGTTTCCTACTCCTCCAGCAATCTTAAAATGTCACCCCCTTGACCCCCTTTCAAGATAAATTTGTAAATTTTTCGGTAGAAAAATTTCCCGGCCGAAGGCCGGTTACTCTTAAATTACAGGCTCGCTATCGCTCGCCAGGATAAAATCGACACCTAAATTGCACGGAAGGTCTTAAAATTGACAGAATGGGGCGGAAATTCTTAAAATCACCAAACTAATGGGGCAAACGTCTTAAAATCTCAAAAGCAATGGGGTTAACCATGAGGGAGAAGGGGGTCAAGAAAAAAAATCCCTCAAGTGGAGACCTCCCCTGTTATGGGTTCTTCCTAACCTGAATAAAATTGTCTTAATATTTACCGCAATCAAAATACACAACGTCGATCGCACAGAAATAGTTATATACAATTGTCCACTTGCCAGTTTCGTTCTATAAGGAAGTTGGAGCTGTAGACATCGCTAGTAAATAGAAATGAACTAATAATGTAGGTTTCTGATGGATAAACAATATCTAGAATTGGGTTTTATGTATTGATAAATGTACTACAACCGTATTTTAGCTGGTAATTCCGTTAAATAGCGTTGTCTACAGCTTCAACTTCCTTGTAGAACGAAACTCGCAAGTTGGCAATTCCTCCACGTTTGCATATATTCATCTTCCATTGAACACATTTTTGGGAGGGATTCAAATTTGCACTAAAGAGAGTTGCTGAGGTCGAGTGTTCAATTAAGGGGGGGGGGCCGTATTTATGGGTTCAATTAAGGGGGGGTGGCCGTATTTATGGGTTCAATTAAGGAGGGGTGGCCGTATTTATGGGTTCAATTAAGGAGGGGTGGCCGTATTTATGGGTTCAATTAAGGAGGGGTGGCCGTATTTATGGGTTTAATTAAGGGGGGTTGGCCGTATTTATGGGTTTAATTAAGGGGGGTTGGCCGTATTTATGGGTTCAATTAAGGGGGGTTGGCCGTATTTATGGGTTCAATTAAGGGGGGTTGGCCGTATTTATGGGTTCAATTAAGGGGGGTTGGCCGTATTTATGGGTTCAATTAAGGGGGGGTTGGCCGTATTTATGGGTTCAATTAAGGGGGGTTGACCGTATTTATGGGTTCAATTAAGGGGGCGTGGCCGTATTTATGGGTTCAATTAAGGGGGGTTGACCGTATTTATGGGTTCAATTAAGGGGGGTTGACCGTATTTATGGGTTCAATTAAGGGGGGTTGGCCGTATTTATGGGTTCAATTAAGGGGGGTTGGCCGTATTTATGGGTTCAATTAAGGGGGGTTGGCCGTATTTATGGGTTCAATTAAGGGGGTTGGCCGTATTTATTTGCTCAATTAAGGGGGGTTGACCGTATTTATGGGTTCAATTAAGGGGGGTTGGCCGTATTTATGGGTTCAATTAAGGGGGTTGGCCGTATTTATGGGTTCAATTAAGGGGGGGTGGCCGTATTTATGGGTTCAATTAAGGGGGGTTGGCCGTATTTATGGGTTCAATTAAGGGGGGTTGGCCGTATTTATGGGTTCAATTAAGGGGGGGGTGGCCGTAATTATGGGTTCAATTAAGGAGGGGTGGGCGTATTTATGGGTTCAATTAAGGAGGGGTGGCCGTATTTTTGGGCTCAAATAAGGGGGGTTGACCGTATTTATGGGTTCAATTAAGGGGGGGTGGCCGTATTTATGGGCTCAATTAAGGGGGGGTGGCCGTATTTATGGGTTCAATTAAGGGGGGGGGTTGGCCGTATTTTTGGGCTCAAATAAGGGGGGATGGCCGTATTTATGGGCTCAATTAAGGGGGGTTGGCCGTATTTATTGGTTCATCTATTTAGTTTTCGATTTTATTAGTATATATTTTTTTTTTGTTTTAGTTTCCTCCCTAGACCTCCATCAAGCTTAAGGGGAGGTGGACCGTTTTATGTTTATTTTTGGTCTATTAATTCATTTATTCCTTTATTTCTTAGTTTTTTCGCTAGACCTCTATCAAGCTTAAGAAACATCCCCCCCCCCCCCAAGACCACCCTTCAAAATATATTTGTACATTTTTCAATAGAAAAATTTTCCGGCCCCTCTTAAATGTTCCGGCCCCTCTTAAAATACAGGCTCGCTATCGCTCGCCAGGAATAAATCGACACCTAAATTACAGGAAGAGTCTTAATAATGACAAAGAAATGAGGCGAAAGCTCTTTAAATCGCCAAATTAATGGACCGAACGTCTTTAAATCTCAAAACTAATGGGGGCTAAACATGAGGGAGAGGGGGGAGCCAGAGAACCGGCCCCTATCGCCCCTTTAAATGTGCCCGTAAAGAGAGTTAAGTGCTGAGGCCGAGTGGTTCAATTAACTAAGTGGAGAGATACGAGGCAGGCAAACTGAGCTAGCTACCGGAGAGGAATTAAATTCAAGGGGTCATCAAACCTCGTGTTTAGCCCCAATTTCGTTTTGAGATTTGAAGACGTTCGGCCCATTTTTTTTAACGATTTTAACATCTTTCACCCCATTTCGTTGTCAATGTTAAGACCTTTCGTACCATTTAGGTGTCGATTTTTTCATGGCGAGCGAAAGCGAGCCTGTAAATTTGAGAAGAACTGGCCTTCGACCAGGCCATTTTTCTACCGAAAAATGTACACATTTTTTTTTTTTTTTTTTTTTAAAAGCTTGATGGAGGCCCAGCGAGGAAACTAAACATGATTATGAATAACTGAATAAATATACCAAAACACCAGCCACTATCAAATTGACTAAGTGGCGAGATAGAGATACGAGGCCACAGACTGAGCTACCGCAGTGGAAATACAGCCTTATAGTTTGGGGGGGGCTCTCTTCTGAAAGTACTGAAAGGGTAAATTGATCTTTCGAACTAGCTCACTTAAGGGGAAATGGGCGTTTTTTTTTGGTCTAATTATTCAGTTATGTATATATATATTTTGAGTTTCCTCCCTAGACCTCCATCAAGCTTAAAATAACACCCCCTAGACCCCCCTTCAAGATAAATGTGTACATTTTTCGGTAGAAAAATTTCCCGGCCAAAGGCCGGTTCCTCTAAAATTACAGGCTCGCTGTCGCTCGCCAGGAAAAAATTGACACCTACAGTAAATGACACGAAAAGTCTTAAAATTGACAAAGAAATATGGCGAAAGGTCTTAAAAATCGACAAACGAATGGGA
>CM064566.1:55934279-55945920 GCA_032716605.1 Paralithodes platypus | reverse complement strand
TTATTTTTTAGTTTTTTGGTCGATATATTTATTTATTTATTATTTGTTCCTTTACTTTCCTCCCTAGACCTACATCAAGCTTAGTAAAACATCCCCAAGATCCCCCTTCTAGATAAAATTGTACATTTTTCGGTGGAAAAGTTTCCCGGGCCGAAGGCCGATTCCCCCTAAATTACAGGCTTGCTATTGCTCACTAAGAAATAATCAACACCTAAATGGCACGAAAGAACTTAAAATTGATAAAGAAAGGGGGTGAAAGGTCTTAAAATATCCAAACTAATAAGCCGGACGTCTAAAAATCTGAAAACTAATTGGGGTAAACATAAGGGAGAAGGGGGGCCATAAAAAACACCATCCCCCCTTAACTCCACCAGGTTATCCAGGCCCCTCACCCCACAACACATACACTAACACACATACACACACACACTCGCACCCAGACACACACACAACACAACACAACACACATACATATACACACACACACACACACACACGCACACACACTGGTATTGATAAATACGCTCAATGTAATGAAGAAACATATCCACAAAATTGAGAGGGTACAGAGAGCAGCTACGAGGATGATCCCAGGTTTGGAAAATTTGGAGTACCAAGAGAGGCTCGAGAGATTGAATCTACCTACACTGGAACAGAGAAGGAAACGAGGACAGCAAATTCAGATATATAAATGTGTTAGAGGTATTGACAAAATCGACCAAGAAAACTTCATAGAGAGGGATGGAGGTGAGAGGACAAGAGGTCACAGCTACAAACTAAAAGTGCTAAATAGTAAATCTGATCTGAAAAGTAAAAGATTTCCTACCAACTCGATTAGTGGGTGGAACAAATTGCCAGCCTAAGTAGTGTCTGCACCATCAGTGCATAGTTTCAAAGCACGGTATGACAAACATATCTTAGGAGGCGGGAATTAACGAGCATGCTCACTCCCGCAAATACAACTAGTGTAAGTACAACTAGTGTAAGTACACACACACACACACACACACACAGACACAGCACAATACACACACACAAACAACACCACACACACACACACACAACACAACACACACACACACACAGCACAATACACACACACAAACAACACCACACACACACACACACACACACAACACAACACACACACACACACACACACACACACACACACACACACACACACACACACACACTAATATACAAATCCTCCCCATAAACAGCATTACAATAGTTAAAGAAAATAACAGCTTTACACTAAAAGCTCTCTCCCCACCTGACACACCCTCCGGTAATACCACTGTACTCATAAATAAACAGTTAGAAGATGACCCTGACATGACCTGAAATACACGAAGGGAAAACAAAACAAAAGTTATAAACGAGTTGGCTATAAAGGGTTTGTTTTGAGATAAAAGCAGCCTCGAAAGGATCAATGTACATGTTGTTGCTTGTTTTCCTTTGTACTTCTTTGTTTAGGCTTTTATCCTACCACCCTTATTTATTTGTTGGTAAAAATACTTGCACCATACGCCTAGTTACCTCTATCTGGTATCATTCTCACCCTTTTAATCCTATTTATACCCTGGTATTTAGAAGGAATCGGCTTTCGTCCGGGACATTTTTCTAACGAAACTGCTCAAATTTATCTCGAAGAGGGTTTTGGGGGGTATTTTTGTAAAGCTTGATAGAGGTCTATGGAACAAACTATTAACCTCCCAAGCATATTAAGAGAAACTGGCCTCCGGCCGGGACATTTTTCTATCGAAAAAATTTCAAATTTACCTTGAAGCTCTAGGGAGTGTTTTTTATATCTTGATGAAGGTCTATGGAGAAACTAATATATAAATATATATATATATATATATATATATATATATATATATATATATATATACTGTATATATATATATATAATTTTTTTTTTTTTTTTTTCAAAAGGAAAAGGGTAGCCAAAACAAGGAAGATCCCCATCTTCATATTTATTGCAATATTTCGGACTCTGCGTCCATCATCAGGTCAGTACACGATCCTATAAAATGAAATTACCATACATAAAATATCGTAAATAGAATGACCCGTAAAATAGTTTAAATACAAAGTAAATAAGGGTATAAAATACCTAAATGAAATTAATTCGTTAACAAACACGTTGGGTAGGAGCTATAGAACGTGTCAATATCTTAATAAAATGCCTTTTTCGGCCATAAGAATTCATTCACATGAGAATGACCATCTTTTCTCAGAGAATGATTTTGAAATAATAGGTAAATTCAATAATGAACAAGATACTTTTTTAGGGGAAAGATATTAATTAAACAACTCAAGCCGGAACTAAATACTATGAACTGATTCAATTGTTTAGTCACTTTTCAAATAGTTTAGTTTTAATTGTTTCATATTTGTTTTGTTTAATTTCAAATTCATTAGGAGTTTTTCACATTGTACGCCCAGTCAGAATATATCATTTTCAGATGTTCTTTTGTTTTGTGTCTTTGGGGTTGTCGGTGTTAGTGTTAAATGATCAAATAATGGTCTTCAGTTGTACTCGAGGTGGGCTTGGGGTTGGATCTAGGTGGGTAGGGATTGGTCTTTATTATTTAGTCATATCGCATTAGTGTTCCTTTTATTCATGCGGTACTGGTGTTTGTTAACGAATTAATTTCATTTAGGTATTTTATACCCTTATTTACTTTGTATTTAAACTATTTTACGGGTCATTCTATTTACGATATTTTATGTATGGTAATTTCATTTTATAGGATCGTGTACTGACCTGATGATGGACGCAGAGTCCGAAATATTGCAATAAATATGAAGATGGGGATCTACCTTGTTTTGGCTACCCTTTTCCTTTTGAAAATACGTTATCCTGGAGGACAACTCACTGATATCATCATTAATATATATTATATATATATTTATATATATAGCTGTATATATATATATATATATATATATATATATATATATATATATATATATATATATATATATATATATATATATATATATTTATATATATATATATATATACTGTATATACAGTATATGTTTCCTAGCTCTCAGTGGGGATCGAACCGTCGACCATCAGGACGATAGCCGACGCTTTAATCAATTACACCACGGCAGTCTAAAAGACACTCAGCCTTCTATCCTATATTTAAGTTAGGGAGAAGGGAAACCCACTAGGCGAATATATTTCAATTCAAACCTAGTTGTAGGATCCATATTTCCAGAATACCATACAATGATTTCTGAGTGTCCCGACGCAACTCGGGTCGAAATTGATTTCATTTAATTCTAACCCACAAAGCATGAGAGTTAGTCAGAAATCCTTGTATGGTATTCTGGAAATATGGATCCTACAACTAGGTTTGAATTGAAATATATTCGCCTAGTGGGTTTCCCTTCTCCCTAACTTAAATAGGATAGAAGGCTGAGTGTCCTTTAGACTGCCGTGGTGTAATTGATTAAAGCGTCGGCTATCGTCCTGATGGTCGACGGTTCGATCCCCACTGAGAGATTAGAAATATATATATATATAATTAGACCCCCAAAATGACCACTGTCCCCTAAAGTTCGGGACTGCTTCGAAACCTCCAGACCGCGATTCATGACCCAGAGTGTACGCTACATCTTGTTAATTTATCCCCTCCAATACCCTCCTCTCTTTCTCTCAAACTTTTCCACAATATAGGCTCACTTTTGCTGTTGTTTTCTAGAGTAAGGGTTTTAGTTCCTCTCTCTCCCCTCCTGTGCCTTTGTTTTCGGTTCGGGTTTTTTATTTCCTTCGTGTGTTTTGCCAGTAATTCTTCCACTCTTCATTCTTTTTGTCTTTTCTTTCTATTATATGTTTCTAGGTTATCATTCTTAGTTCATGTGTATTTCTTACTATCTCCAATTTAACATGAAGTTATATTTTTATTTTATTATATATGTAGACGATTTTAATGAGTGTTAGGGATTTTTTTCCTATGTGTATGAAGGAGACAAAAGTCAAAGCTGTAACTAATGCCTCCTTCCCCCCCCCCCCAAAAAAAAAAAAAAACATTGAAAGAATGAGAAGCCATAATTCAAGGTATTGTGCGTTAGTAAATTTGAAATGTCTGCACACACAAAGCTTGAAGCAGTTTAATTCAAAGGGTGAGGGACAGTTCTAAAGCTTACTTGTTGAGTAGAAGACGGACTGGGCAAATCGGTTCACTCTTGGGTTAAAGAGTGGGACCCAAAATAATAATTGAGATATATGTTAATGCTTTGATTGCCAGTGACCCTTCATAAGGTTGAAACAAAATAAAATGTAGTGTTACGAAATAATAATAATAATAATAATAATAATAATAATAATAAAGCTGCCACTTTAACAAACAATATCAATCTTCCACTCACTGTTCTATTCAACCCTTTTTTTTCATCTCCAGATTCTTCTTGGCTATGTTCGTATTTCATTTTTATTATATTTTAGAGTATTTGTTCTGCCCTTGCCATATCACCCTTCCTTTACCTCCAGGTGTATATTTTGGTGTTCGTATTTCTTTGTGTCTCTTTTGTTTATGTTATTGTTGTTTTACTGATATAGGTTTATATGTTATATCCGCCTTTCTATGTTTTAGTTTAGTTTCTGGTCTGGTATGCCATATTTTTTGTCAATTTCTATGTTATTGTTGTTTTACTGATATAGGTTATATTTTGATGTCCGCCTTTTTATAGTTCCATTTTTTATAAATGGCCTAGTTCGCCTTATCGCTATCCCCTGATTTTTATTCTCAGTCCGCCGTTTTTTGTTTTGTTTGCCTTTATTGTTTTCTTTCCTGTCGTTTGGTTACTCCAGGTTTCCATTGTTTTTTCGCCTTTCTTCACTTCTTTTCTTCTTTTTTCAATGTTATCTGATAACCTAGTTGACTTATTCTTTCACACTTCTCGTTTTCTTTATTCTCCCCTGTTTTCGTTTTCTTTCTCTCAAATATTTTCTAATCGTAAATACCCTATCCTTATGTACGTTTTGTTCATCTTCACTCTCCCTCTCTCTCACTCACTCACTCACTCACTCACTCACTCACTCACTCACTCACACACACACACACACACACACACACACACACACACACACACACACACACACACCTCTACAGCACTCCCATCACGTTTCCACCTCGTCCAATTTTCACGAGTTTTTGTCCCTCCTTAGTTTCCCCCCTCTCCCTTTCTCTCTTCGCTCCCACCCATTCTTCCTCCTCCCCCCCACCCCCCCCCCCCCCCTTGTCTCTCACACACACACACACACACAAACACACACACACACACACACACACACACACACACACACACCTCCCCCCTCCACACACTCCTGTACTCTCATCACGCCTCATGCTCTCTCTCTCTCTCTCTCTCTCTCTCTCTCTCTCTCTCTCTCTCTCTCTCTCTCTCTCTCTCTCTCTCTCTCTCTCTCTCTCTCTCTCTCTCTCTCTCACACACACATATACAGTAGTTCTAATTTTACCTGTTAAATGTTCCCAACAGTGTAGCTAAGGAAGGTAACAGGATGCTGGCGTTTATAAACACTGATTTCACTTACAAAAACAGTGATTATGACACTGCATAAAAGTTTAATGAGGCCTCACCTTAACTATTTAGAACAGCTTTAGGCCCTCATTTAAGGGGGGATGGGAGGGGGGGAGATTCAGTTTGCTTTTTAAACCTCCATGAACAAAAAAAAGAGAGATAAGGCGCCGTAAATGTTTATAGTATCCGGGCCCTTATAGTTACTTTGGTGATCCTGGACCTTAATTGATAGATAAGGCGCCGTAAATGTTTATAGTATCCGGGCCCTTATAGTTACTTTGGTGATCCTGGACCTTAATTTTATAACACGGGAAAGCAGTGAATGAGAGAGAGAGAGAGAGAGAGAGAGTAAGAGTGAGGTAAAGGGGGGGGGGGGGGTTGTGTGAGTGTGTGTGTGTGAGAGAGAGAGAGAGAGAGAGAGGTAAGAGGACGGAGTGTTGGTGAAAAGTGAGATGGCTTTAGTTGGCCTGAAAGGGACGATTGGCTGAAGGCAAAGAAAGGGGGAACTTGTAGGGAATGGTCTGTATGAGAGAGAGAGAGAGAGAGAGAGAGAGAGAGAGAGAGAGAGAGAGAGAGAGAGAGAGAGAGAGAGAAAAAAAAGTGAGAGTTAGAGAGATAGATATACAAAGTAGGGGAGAGAGACAGAGGTAGAAAGACGTGTATCCAGTATATATATATATATATATTTATGAGAGAGAGAGAATGGGGGGGGGGGGAGAGAGAGCACCATAACACTTGGGGGTCTCACTGGGTCAACACCACCAAGGGACAACTAAAAGAAACACAACACACACAGGTCCATTGTCCAAACATGACATGACATTTTTTTACTGCTAAGACTTTCTTTCTTAGTTTCGAGTGAGATATACAAACATGATCCTACACTTATCCAGCCTATTCAACATAAGACAGACATTATTACAGCACAGAGCGAGGCAAACGTAATGTCAGCTGAGGCATGACTTATTAGCGCCACCGTACAGCTACTGACAAATTTTCGTGAGCTATTGCGATTTTCTGTATACATATACATTATACAGTATATCCCTTAGATTGATGTTCCAATAAAATCGGCTATATATTAATGAATACTTAATATGTGTTTATAAATATATAGCTGATTTGATCTAAACATCATTCTAATGGATATACTTGCATGAAGAAAATCGCAAAACCTCACGAACATTTGTCTGTAGATGTACATAAATTGAAGACAGTGATTACACAACTATTACTATTTGAAAGAAGAAGAAAATACAAAATATAAATAAAACAATACAACAAAATGGACACCTTAGCTAAGTGACGCCGCCCAATCTCTTCCTTTTACTGTATGGATAGCGTCCCAAGTATCACCAACCTCACCACCATAACAATAAAGGAAATAGCAAACAAATGCGCTTATACCTTTTTCACCACTTTCAATATTGCATGGAGAAGACAAAAGTATAAAGGTAAAGGAATTATTTTTGTTTTGCCATAGAGAAAAACAAAGTATACAGATAAAAGAATGATTTTATTTTATTATATGTTATATTTTGTATTCTTTGTTTTTCCTCTCTGAGAATGTTGTGTTTAGCTTGCCCTCAGTGCCCTCATTCAAGTATGTTTTTCTTCAGCATTTTCTTTTTCGTCTGCCTTCCTTGACCTTTTCTTAAAAAAACGCCTCCCCAGATCTACGCCCCTTTATACCCAAGCCGCGTGTTTACCTTCTCTGAATGATTAATAGTGTCGTGGCCTGGAAACTTGCCAAAGGGAAACCCCGAGGAGTGGAATTGGAGGGTGAGTGTAGATATGCGCCATCGCTGAGCGTGTCCTGTTTGATTGATTGAGAAGTATAAATTGCGAATAGACAAACGGACACACACATGGGCAGGATTGATTGCAATACACTGCTTCTTGCAACACGGTGATAAGAAGAAAGCTCTTATTAATGTTAACATATAACGATAGGAATTATATATATATATATATATACTGTATATACCGTATATATATAGAGAGAGAGAGACAAGCGGAGAAACAAAGATATCAAAATAGACGGCAAGAGTAACACTGAAGTAAATGAGAGAGAGAGAGAGAGAGAGAATGAAAGAAAGAGAGATATACGGTATATATATAGAGAGAGAGCAATGCCAAAGCTGACAAATAAGTTACACGAGAAATAGATTCCAAAGAGAGATAGGAAGGACACAAAGGTATTGAATAAAGGGAAGCAGGCAGGGAGCGGAAATTGTGAGGAGGGGGAGTGAGTGCTGCGAGAGAGAGAGAGAGAGAGAGAGAGAGAGAGAGAGTGAGTGAGTGAGTGAGTGAGTGAGTGAGTGAGTGAGTGAGTGAGTGAGTGAGTGAGTGAGTGAGTGAGTGAGTGAGTGAGTGAGTGAGTGAGTGAGTGAGTGAGTGAGTGAGTGAGTGAGTGAGTGAGTGAGTGAGTGAGTGAGTGGAGTGGAGTGGAGTGGAGTGGAGTGGAGTGGAGTGGAGTGGAGTGGAGTGGAGTGGAGTGGAGTGGAGTGGAGTGGAGTGGAGTGGAGTGGAGTGGAGTGGAGTGGAGTGGAGTGGAGTGGAGTGGAGTGGATATAAGGATAAAAGGTCCGTAACAAAATACAGAACAACTGAATACAAATGAAGCCCGCTATAAAACAGTTAGGAGCATTGTTCGTCTAATTAACTGAAGGGAAATAGCTCGGGAACATCTAAGAGTATTGTCGGAGTCTAATTATAGATTTCCCTTTTTATAATTTTGTTGACTTTCCTCCCAAGAGCTCCATCAAGCTTTACAAAATACAATACAATAAAAATAACAAAATAAATCCACCTTCAAGATAAATTGTCCCGACCGGAAACCAGTTACTACTATATTACAGGTTCGTTATCGCTCGCTAGGAAACATTTGTGATACCTAAATTGCACGAAAGGACTTACTATTGACAACAAAAATGGGGCGAGAGGTCATAGAATCGCCAAACTAATGGGCCGAACGTCTGAAAATCTCATAACTAGTGGGGATAATCATGAGGGAGAAGGAGGGCCAGACAAACCAATCATCCCCCCTTAAGGGGAGGTATTTAGTTGGTTCCCTAGACCTCCATCAACCTTAAAATTACACCCCCTCGAGTCCCTTTCAAGATAAATTTGTACATTTTTCGGTAGAAAAATGTCCCGGCCGAAGGCCGATTCCTCTTAAATTACAGGCTCGCTATCGCTCGCCAGGATAAAATAGACACCTGAATTGCACGAAAGGTCTTAATATGGGGTGAAAGTTCTTAAAATCGCTAAACTAATGGGGCAAACGTTTTATAATATCAAAATCAATGGGGCTAAACATGAGGGAGAAAGGGGTCAAGAAAACAATCCCTCAAGTGGAGACCTCCCCTTAAAGAAGTGACATAGCGTAAAGGAATACTTAGGAACAATTACTTGCACCGTTTATATTATTGAGCAAATATTTAAGGGATATTTATGAGTATTTGCAGTAACACTAGAGCACAAATATTTGATGAATATTTAGGAGTATCGGCTGTATATTTAGGAGTATCGGCTGTATATTTAGGAGTATCGGCTGTATATTTAGGAGTATCGGCTGTATATTTAACCCTTGCAAGATCGAATACGCATTTTTGTTCGGTTTTCCAGCTATTATTAGACGATTTTTTCAGATTAGGAAGGGTATATGTAAGTCAGAGGGTTAATCAAGATAGTCTTTACCCTTATAATTCCCACGGAAGGTATATGTACGTCAGAGGGTTGATTAAGATAGTCTTTACCCTTATAATTCCCATAGATCCTTCTTAAACTGCATAATATAGTCCAATGACAGCCAGAATAAACTGCCAAAACACATCACAATCATCAGAGGGTTAAGAAAGTTGAAAACAGTATCGTACGTTTCATTTCAAGCCCTTGAATGTTGAGTATTGGAATAATTTATCTCTTCGCGCTGCTGTCTGTCAAATGTCAAGCTCCAATAACTTGTTCGTAATAGAATTCATACACTGAAACAAAATTGGTACACATTCTTTAGAGTGTTAAGGAGGGGGCTTCTGGACACCTTTCTCTCTCATGTTTTGCCCCATTAGTTTTGAAATTTTAAGACATTCGCCCCATTAGTTTGGCGATTTTAAGACCTTTCGAGCCTGCAATTTAAGAAGAAAAGCCTTTGGCTGGCGCATTTTTCTACCGAAAATGCACAAATTCATGTCGAATGGGGGACTTGGGGGTATTTGTTTTAAGTTTGAAGTACGTAGGCCTAGGAAGAAAAATGAAGAAAATATTAAACATATAAATAAATAAACACATATATCAAAATTGACAATAATGTAGCAGTCATAACACAACCCATTTCATAATACGACGAATGTTAAGGGCAGGTCTCCACTTGAGGGATTTTTTTCTTGACCCCTTTCTCCCTCATGTTTAGCCCCATTGCTTTTGAGATTTTAAGATGTTTGCCCCATTAGTTTAGCGATTTTAAGAACTTTCACCCCATATTAAGACCTTTCGTGCCATTCAGGTGTCGATTTTATCCTGGCGAGCGATAGCGAGCCTGTAATTTAAGAGGAACCGGCCTTCGGCCGGGAAATTTTTCTACCGAAAAATGTACAAATTATCTTGAAAGGGACTCAAGGGGGTGTAATTTTAAGCTTGATGGAGGTCTAGGGAACAAACTAAATACCTCCCCTTAAGGGGAGATGGGTCGATTTTCTAGATCCCCTTCTCCCTCATGTTTAGCCCCATTGCTTTTGAGATTTTAAGATGTTTGCCCCATTAGTTTAGCGATTTTAAGAACTTTCACCCCATATTAAGACCTTTCGTGCCATTCAGGTGTCGATTTTATCCTGGCGAGCGATAGCGAGCCTGTAATTTAAGAGGAACCGGCCTTCGGCCGGGACATTTTTCTACCGAAAAATGTACAAATTTATCTTGAAAGGGACTCAAGGGGGTGTAATTTTAAGCTTGATGGAGGTCTAGGGAACAAACTAAAAACCTCCCCTTAATGTTGGGTAGCCGACCACTCATGCCCAATGCATCCACTTGAACTTGTCCCTTGAAGTAATTTGAGATCATCCCAGGAATTCCAATCTTGTATGCGAACCAGGAAGGAGGGACGAGAAGGGGCTGAAGTAGTGTTGCCAATTGACCACTTGCGAGTTTCACGCTATAAGGAAGTAGGAGCCGTGAAATAAGAGAGAGAGAAATGCAATAATAAAGTGAATTTCTGATGGATAACAAGTATGATCAATTTGGTTTTACGTATTTATATATGGATTATGACCGTAATTTAGCTGATATTTCTCCTAACTATTGATGGCCACAGCTCCAACTTCCTTATAGACCGAAACTCGCAAGTTGTCAGTTGACCACTTACGAGTTTTAGGCTATACGGAATTTCAAGTGGTAGACCTCGATACTTAGCACAATTACCAGATAAAATGAATGTGTAATGCCTTTATATACTGTATATATAAACCCAAATTAAATATATTTTCTATCCATCAGAAGCTTACATTGTTATTGAATTTCCTTTTAATATCAATGTTTACGGCTTCAACTTCCTTATAGCTTGAAACTCGCAAGTGGTCAATTTAGCTGCGTTCCTGCTAGATCTACAGGTATTTACGTAAACTTCGATCAAGAGGTGAATGTTTACATCTAGCTACATGAATTGTAGCGATATTCTGGAGATTTGAGCTATATGAGAGTAATACTCTAGAGATTGTGGCCTTATTCTAGCAATATTCTAGAAATTTGAACGATATTAGAGTAATATACCCGATGTTCTAAATATATCTCTTCCATATACTGTTTATATTATAGATATTTGACAGTGTACCTGCATTACTAATTTCGTAAATTTTTCACGAAAATTAAAGATGTTGGAAAATCAATAATTATAATATTGATAATCTATACATCTATTGTTAAGCGCCATTTCTTCCTCTCCTTCGCTCCGAGATTTAATAGCGCTCGACATACTGACAGATAGTAGACTATTACCCATTTCCTTGCTCAAGGGAAATGATCTGGCTACCATTGTATGCGAAAAACTTTGATGCCTGAGCGTGGTATTGAACCCTTGTCT
>CM064566.1:55914279-55931779 GCA_032716605.1 Paralithodes platypus | reverse complement strand
GGAGGACTGGACGTGTGTATAAACTCAGGTCAGGTCAAAGTCGGAGATTATTGAGGGGAGGTATTTTATTTTTTCTGGACCCTCTCTTCCCTCATGTTTAGCCCCATTTGGTATGAGATTTTAAGTTGTTTGTCCCATTAGTATGGCGATTTTAAGAACTTTCGCAAATTTTGTTGGCAAAATTAAGTTCTTTCATGCCATTTAGGGGTCAATTTTTTTCTGGTGAGCGATAGCGAGCCTATAATTTAGAAGGAACTAGCCTACGGCTGGGACTTATTCTTTCGAAAAAATTCGAAATTTATCTCGAGAGGGTCCTTGTTTTTTGTTTTGTTTTAAGCTTGACAGAGGTGTATGGAACAAGCTAAGCAATTTAAAGGAACAACTTCTTTACTAAATGCTTTCTACCAATTTTTTTTTCTTTTCTAGCAGCTGTCTCTTTTTCATCTTTCCCTTTATTAATTAGCTCTCTTTACCAACTCTCTCTCTCACGCACGCACACACACACACATTCTCTCTCTCTCTCTCTCACACCCACTCACACTCTCTCACTCTCTTCTCTTTCTCTCTTAGCTTCAATTAACTTTCCCGACCATAAATTTGGGAATCTTATTGCCTTAATTGCCGCTTTAATCAGCTCCGTTACAGACGAACAAGTAGAGAGAGAGAGAGAGAGAGAGAGAGAGAGAGAGAGAGAGAGAGAGAGAGAGAGAGAGAGAGAGACGATGATAGCAAGCTTGATTTAGTGAGGTAGTAAAAAATATAATAGTAATAATTGTCGGGTTATTGTTCATTGCAGCAGTGAGGCTGAAAATCTACAGAGTTTTTCTTAAACCTAGGTACAGTACAATACTTATTCTACCTTAACTAAGAGGTCTCATGCGACCTTTGGCGACCATGAGGTGCCTGGCTTCCCACCAAGTACTGTACATACGCAGATGCACTTTGTATTGGTGAGAAGATGTGTAGGCTAAAACAGGCTGATAGCAGCTTGGTTAGGGAGGAACCACGATACAATTCTCTCCGTCGCTATGGCCGAAAAAAACTTCAGGATTCTGGTGGATTCGAACCCTTGCGGTTAGCACGAAACAAAACACAGCGCCTTAACCGACTGGACCACAGCGTGTGAGAGAGAGAGAGAGAGATCGTTTGTAGCCCTTTAATCTCGCCTTAAGCCCTTCCTAAGCTCAGTAAAAATCGTCTATAGTTAGCCACGCTTACCATACAGATAGCACCCTCGTTGTAAAAAAAGGTTAGCATTTCGTGAACAAATTTAAGGGGGGATGGGCGTATTTATTGGTTCATTTATATATATATATATTATTATTTTTGTTAGTTTCCTTCCTAGACCTGCATCAAGCTTGAAAAACATTCCCCAAGACCCTAATTCAAGATACATTTGTACATTTCCTCTTAAAATACAGGCTCGCTATCGCTGGCCAGGACAAAATCGACATCTAAATGACACGAAAAGTCTGAAATTTTGACAAAGAAATGGTGCGAAAGGTCTTAAAATTGCCGAACTAATGGGCCGAACGTCTTAAATTCTTAAAACTAAAACTAATGGGGCTAAGCATGAGGATGAAAGGGGACCAGAAAAACGCTCCATCTCCCCTTAAAAGAAGCAGACAGGAGAGAGTATGAAAAGCTAATCTGGGCCATCTAGACGCTGGTGCTGATGGTGGAGACAGTTTACATGGGGGCAGACGGTAATGAGAGAGAGAGTGTGAGTCAACAATAAGGAGAGACAGAGAGAGAGAGAGAGAGAGAGAGTGTGTGTGTGAGAGTGAGTGTGTGTGTGCGCGAATGCTAGTGGGAAAGTAATATATATACCGGTATATATATACAGAGAGAGAGAGTGTGAGAGTGAGAGTGAGAGAAGAAAGACGCTCTCAAGCAAAACTCCTTTGTTTTTATTAGGCAGTAACCCAGACAGTCTCTCCTTACCCCTTCCTCCTGACATCCTTCTGCTCTCTCTCTCTCTCTCTCTCTCTCTCTCTCTCTCTGTCTCTGTCTCTGTCTCTCTCTCTCTGTCTCTGTCTCTGTCTCTGTCTCTGTCTCTGTCTCTGTCTCTGTATCTCTCTCTCTCTCTCTCTCTCTCTCTCTCTCTCTCTCTCTCTCTCTCTCTCTCTCTCTCTCTCTCTCCCCCTCCTTATTGTTGACTCACACTCTCTCTCATTACCGTCTGCCCCATGTAAACGACGATTTTGTACTGCTTGGAAGGGATTTGTGGGAATAATAAGGGCAAAGACTATCACAATTAACCCTCTGATTTTCATATGCCTTTCCTAATCTGAATGTAATCGTCTAAAATATAGCAAAACAAACAACATAAATGCGTAATCGGATCTTGACAGGGTTAAGGCACCAAAATATTCTCAGAAAAAAGCTGGCCGGTTTCTCTTAAGGGAAGATGGGTCGCTTTTTCTGGACCCCCTTGTCCCTCATGTTTAGCATATTAGTTTGGAAATTTTAGAACGTTCGTGCCATTGGTTTGGCGATTTTGAGACCTTTCATCCCATTTTGTTGTCAATATTAAGACCTTTCTTGCCATTTAAGTGTCGATTTTTACCTGGCGAGCTTTTAATTTTAGAAGGAACCGGCCTTCGGCTGCGACATTTATCTACTGGAAAATGTACACATTTATCTTGAAAGGGAGTCTAGAGTGTGTATTATTTAGCTTGATGGAGTTCTAGGAAGGAAACTAAAAAATATATATACAACAATATATATAAATGATGAAATAAATCCGCCCATCCCCCCTTACTACATGGTCCCTTGCTTACCCATGTTCTACAAAGGCCACAGGCTCCTCCCGGTAGATCTATTACAACAAGTATTTGAAATTCTTGGGAAGCCCATTTATTATTCCCGGATAACTGACATTTGGCAGACTGAGCCAATAACATTTTGCCCAGAATATTTGTGGAGTATGCAGCTACAGGCTTCATGAGTGTACAGTGTCTTACTGATGCTGCAAGTTGCCTATATATTGTCTCTTATTTTACAGTATGCTTACATGTTATATATATATATATATATATATATATAATATATATTATATATATATATATATATATATATATATATATATATATATATATATATAGAGAGAGAGAGAGAGAGAGTCAGATACTGGTAAATAAATAGAGAGGTAAATTTAAGACAAGATAGATAGATAGATAGATAGATAGAGGGCTAGATAAACCCCGGAAGAGATAAAAGCCCGGGAAGACAGTGTGCCAAATGTGGATGGCAGAAGTTGTGTGAAATTGATAAAACTTCTCGGGGAGGTAAAACGACACCACAAACGTTTTCAAAGTTTTCACTTCATCCTCGCACACAAAAACGTTTTCTCCCGCCTCGGGGGATATAGAACCACAAAGGCTTCTGATTTTAGTAGTCTCTCTCTTCTTTTTGTTTTAATAATGCTAATAATGATAAACAAATAAAACTACTACTACTTTTAATAATAATAATAATAATAATAATAATTATAGTTTCGTCTATTATTGGGAACTGATTTGGACAACTAACCTCTTTTTAGTATGTGTTTGTCGCTTTGTTAATGACTGATATGTGGTACCAGTATCTCCTTTTTTTCTAACTTGTTTTTACCCCCAATGGTATTTTTATATCGACTCTACTATCCTGATTTGTTGTCACTATTTTTCTCATTCTCTGTTCTTTTTTATGTATTTTTACACTACCTAATAAATATATATGTACATATAGGGGAGTAAGCCTTATGCAAATAATTTGTGCTCACTTAAGGGTGAGGCGGGTTGGTGGATGAATTAGCCAGCCATCACTGTTGATAATAGTGCTAAAAAGATGCATGGAGGGCCTTGAAGTCGGACGGATCCTAAGTTGAGTGGCCAATCCTTTATGTCCTTGAATAAACTGGCACGGGTTGTCTTTCTCACGACGAGGGACAGGTCCGCTTGGGGGCGTTTTGTGTATGGCCACCCTCATAAAAGGGGAGTAAGGTATCCGGCAATTTATATATATTATAATATATATATATATATATATATATATATATATATATATATATATATATATATATATATATATATATATATAATGTGTGTATGTGTGTGTGAAAAAAACGACACTTAAAAGGCACGAAAGGACCTAATGTTGACAAAGAAATGGGGCGAAAGGTCATAAAATCGACAAGCTAATGGGGCAAACATCTTATAATTTCAAAACTAATGGGGATAAGCCTGAAGGAGAAAGGGGATCAGAAAAACGGCCCTCTCCCCTTAATACCTGAAAAACAGTCGATGGAACCCTATTGTTGAAGGTGGATAAAATGGTGGCAGGTTAGACCTCTATTAGATCCGTACCTCTATTATAACCCCTCTATCTCTATCATTGGGTGAGGGCTGGTCCTATCCAGAGTGAGGTTTTGCAGAGTGTACCCAACCTTAGCCGTTTCTGTCTGTCTTTTACTGTCTTACTTTTCTTTCTAATGGCAGGGGGCTAGGAAGCCTCCTGGCCTTGTAAAACGAGGGAACGCGAAAGTGGTCCCGGACTCTAAGAATTGGAACTTAAATGTCGTTTCTGTTCGGGCTCTGTCTCGAGTCGGCCACCCCCAGCTATAGGGTATATGCCCGAGTCGGCCACCCCCAGCTATAGGGTATATGCCTGAGTATATATGTACATACATACATTCATACATATTATCATACATATTATCATACATATTATCATACATATTATCATACATATTATACGAGTTCCGTAGTCGTTCCAGTTAGCCTAGTTATTTTGTATGGCCCGCTAATGGTTTGAGAGAGAGAGAGAGAGAGAGAGAGAGAGAGAGAGAGAGAGAGAGAGAGAGATTACGATTAGTAACACAACATAAAAACACTCATGCAAATCCCAATAACTTTCGCTAGGGTGCAGATCGTCGCTACTGCAATAGACCCTATACTAACAGAGATCGGCCAACCTCCGCCATCTTGGTGCCACTGGTGATATTGTCCTCTCGTTACACTCAAATATATCCATACCCATAATACACATTTGGGAATTGCAGGATATAGCCTATAGTTACTGGACAGCCTATAGTCCCGAGGTTGAGACGTAGAAAAATAAATAAATAAAGTTTGGTTGTTTGGGTATGCATTCTACGTGATCGAAAACAAATAAAAACTCGTTCTTTGATAATTAAGGCACCAAAATGGCGTCCTTAGCAAAATATGGCCAGTCTTTCTCACTACAGGATCTCTACTGCAAACGAACCAACCCGAACCGCCAGATTATTCGAAAAAGTGAATGCGAAACGGAAAAAATATTAAAACGAGGAAAAACCTGGTTGATTATGCCCGCCCGAACGCGCCCGAGGACCATCCCTGGGATTGTTATTAGTACTGTTGGTATTTATTTCGTATTATCATTATTATTATTATTATTATTATTATTATTATTATTATTAGTAGTAGTAGTAATAGTAGTAGTAGCATTTATTAGTAGTAGTAGTAATAGTAGTAGTAGTATAGTCATTCGTTTCTATTCATGTGTTGTTATTATTTTTATAATAATAATAATAATATTAATAATGATAATAATAATAATAATAATAATCAAAATATCAATAAAGTATAATACATAAAGAGCGAACAAAGATAAATCTGGTGAGAAAAATATCCTGTTGAATATGCCCTCCTGAATACGCCCGAGGTCCTGCAGGCTCGAGTTTAATTTATCCATGCACGGCTAAAATGATGAAGTGGGAGGGGAAACAAAAGAAGCGTGGAGAAGAGAAGAGGGGTGGAGAGTAAGGGGAAAATAGACAAAATAAAATGAACGAAAACCATAAGCAAAATATCGAAAAACAGAAAAGGGGGAATGAAAAAGTGAACGAAAAACAGAAGAATAGAATGGAGGAGAGAAGAGGGGGAATATACAGCTTAAGAAGGATCTGTGGGGATTAAGGGGAGGTTTTTAGTTGGTTCCCTAAACTTCCATCAAACTTAAAATTACTCCCCCTCCCCTTTCAAGACAAATTTTTACATTTTTCGGTAGAAAAATGTCCCGGCCGAAGGCCGATTCCCCTTAAATTACAGGCTCGCTATCGCTCGCCAGAAAAAAATCGACACCTAAATGGCACGAATGGTCTTAAAATTGACAGAAATGGGGCGAGGGTTCTTAAAATCGCCAAACTAATGGGCCGAACGTCTTAAAATCTCAAAAGCAATGGGGCTAAACATGAGGGAGAAAGGGATCCAGAAAAGAATCCTCCAGGTGGAAATCTCCCCTTAACAGGGTAAAGGCTGTCCCAATTAACCCTTTGACTATCATATACCGTTCCTAATCTAAATAAAATCGTCTAATAATAGCCAGAATAAATGCCAAAACGCGTCCTAATCCTCAAGGGGTTAATTCTAGCTTATCGTCTTTGATTTAGTTTTCTTTCGTTCCATACTCATTTATTGTCCACCACGTCTATTATATTTTATTGTGTTTCCCCTTCCATCTTTATTATTTATTCTGTTTCCCTCTTCCATCTTTATCATATATTCCGTGTCCCCTTCTGGTCTTTATCTTCTATTTTATTTCCATGTTCGTCTTCTATATTTGATTTTGTTTCTTCTTCCATCTTTATCTTAGATTCTCTTTCCCCTTCTGTCTTTATCATTTATTCTGTTTCCTCCTTCCGTCGTCATCCTTTTTAGTCATGCAAGAATAAATTGCATTACATTGTTTTGGTGCCTCGTTCAATCTTCTTTGCATTTCAGTTTGTTTTTCTTTATAAACTGGCATTTAATTCCTTTGATTTCATTCTTTTTCTCTGTCGTTCTCCTACATAGTATATAATTATAACATTGTATAGTATTTCTTGTTGCGTCCCTCTAGCCCAGTGTTGCCAATTTAGCTACTTTCTCGCTAAATCTAGAGGTAATTCCTTCAATCTAGAGGCAAATTTTTACATCTTGCTACGTGAATTCTAGCGATACTCTGGAGATTTGAGCCATTTTCGAGCAATATTGTGGAAACTGGCAATATTCTATCCATTTTAGGCATTTATATGCTATCTAGCGGACTTGATTTGGTAACCCTGCTCTGGCCCCCAAACCATTGAGACTAAGTATAATTATGAGACTTGACATGAGTTCTCAGGAGGTCTCAGGGATATATATATATAGATATGGAGAGAGAGAGAGAGAGAGAGAGAGAGAGAGAGAGAGAGAGGTATGTAGATAGCTATAGATAGATAGAGATAGAAAGTTGGATATATAGAGAGAGAGAGGAGAAGGGGGGGGGGGGGATAGTTGGTGGATGAGGGAGAGGGGAAACAAAGGCCGGACAAGAAGAGGAGGGGAGAAAAACAAAATGAAGGAAGGAAGCGAAAAACAAAGGCATGGAAAAGCCGATTGTATGAAATAATAAGACAATAATTACACGAACAAAGGTACGAACACGGAGAAAAGGTCCAACACGCGAAGGAAAAATAAAAGCGATAATTGAATAAAGAGTGGACAGAAAACATGAAGGGGAAGGAAAATAATGAAAGGAGGAGTTACAAGGAATAGTGACTATCTCAAAGACCTTGCTGTCCATTCCGAGGAGATACTCGAAGTGGAAGGAGAGAGATTGTTTAGTGCACTACACTCGATACAGAGTGTGCAAAATATTATCTACTTTCTTCTTGAACTGCTCTACTGGAGAACTGTTTACACATTCTGAGGGAAGCTTGTTCCAGGTAGAACAGATCTTATATTTTAAAATGTTTCCACAAATACTAGTGTTGAACCTATTAAATTCTAACTTCAAGCCATGGTTGCACGTTGTATTCATAGAGAGAGAGAGAGAGAGAGAGAGAGAGAAATAAAACGCGGTATTTCAGCGACAAGATGAAGGAAAAATGGGAACAAAAAACAGGGGAATTTAAATTATCCACGCATAAATATTATAACGAAGGGAGAGGGGAAGAGAGAGCGAGAGAGAGAGAGAGAGAGAGAGAGAGAGAGCGCGCGCAGATGAAACGGAAAAGGGGGTGAACGAAAATAAAGGAACGGAATACAAGTTAAACAATGGATTTGTTAACCCTATTTTGTCCTAGGAGGGAGCCTTTTGGGCTTTCCCTTTTTCGCTCCATTGGTTTGGAGTTTTTAAGAAATTTCACTCCAATAGTTTAACGATAAAAATACGTTTCACCCAATTCAGGTGTCGATTATTTCTGGGCGAGAGATAGCGAGTGTGTAACTTAGAAGAAATTGGCAATATATGCAAATTTAGCTTGAAGAGGGTCGGGGTGGGCATTTTATAGTTTAAGGCAAATCTGGGAAGGCGTTCTTGTTAGCCTAGAGTGAAAACTAGAATACATTGCTCGAAAATGGCAAAAGGAAGCAAAATTCCCAATAATTATTAAACAAAATATAATAACCCACAAGACGTCTGATCATATAGTGTTAATGGTAAAGTAACGTGAGAAGGAGAAAAAAAAACAGAAAAGGGAACAAAACTTACCATTAATATTCCGCGAAAACAATGACATGCAAATATAAATTTAGGAAAAAAAAATATATAAATAAATAAATAAATTAATAAATAATAATAATAATAAGGATAAAAGTAATACAAATAAAATATAAGGAAAGAAGGAAAACAAAGGAAATTGAGCGAAAGCAATTATTTGGTAGAGCGGGTTTCTGAAGAGACAAAAAAAGCGAGAATTAAAAGAAACAGCGAAGGGAAAAAATGGAATAAAAAAATACACGCAAAAAAACAACAAAGTGATTTACTGTATGGCATCCATGCAGGAGTTTCTGAAATCATGAAGAGACAAAGGAGAAGCATGAGAAGAAAAAAATGAGACAATAAGAATGAGATAATAAGAATAAGAAAATAAGGATGAGAAGATAGGAAGGAGAAGATAAGAATGAGAAAATAAGAATTATATAATAACGGTGAAAAAAGAATAATGAGAAAAAACGAGAAAAAGTGGAAATAAGAAGATAAAATGAGAATGAGAAAATAAGAATTTGAGAGTAGAATGAGAACAAATGAATGAGAGGATACGAATGAGAGAATAAGCATGCAAAATCCGAATGAAAAAAAAAATAAGAATGAGATGATAATAATAATGATAAACTAAGAACAAGACTAGAAGGGGAAAATACAACGAAGAAGGAACAGCAACATAACTTAATAAAGGACAAGAAGCTAAAGTTGAATTAATAGAAAACGGGAAGCGAAGAAAACGGAACGAACGTAAACAAGAAAGACAAGCAGCATAGTCCATAAAAAAGGAGAAAGCAAATAAAGAGATGGAAACAAAAACAGCGAAATCAACAAATAATTAAAGGGCGAAGGAGACGAAGAGAAGGATAAGAAAGAGAGGAACAGAAGAGGGAAAGATACGGTGGGGATGGATAACAAGGAAGGAATAAAAGAGGAGGGAGAAGAGGACACACAGACTGGAACGAATGCAAGGATGAGGGAGAAGATATAAACCTATATAATGTTGAGAGAGGTGGAGAATGAGGGAGAGACTGGACAAAAGAAGGAAGCTAGAGAACAAACAGTGATGTGGTAGATGGAGAATGAGGGAGGTAAAGAATGAGGGAGGTGAAGAATGAGGGAGATGAAGAATGAGGGAGAAGAATAATGAAGGAGAAGAATAATGAAGGAGGTGAAGACTGAGGGAGATGAAGAATGAGGGAGATGAAGAATGAGGGAGATGAAGAATGAGGAAGGTTAATAATGAGGGAGGCAAAGTATGAGGGACGTGAGTACGAGGGACGTGGAGTACGAGGGACGTGGAGAATGAGGGAGATGAGGAATGTGAAGAATGAGGGAGGTGAAGAATGAGGGAGGTGAAGAATGAGGGAGAAGAATAATGGAGGTGAAGAATGAGGGAGATGAAGAATGAGGAAGGTTAATAATGAGGGAGGTAAAGTATGAGGGACGTGGAGAATGAGGGAGATGAAGATTGAGGGAGGTGAAGAATGAGGGAGGTGAAGAAGACGGAAATGGAGAATGAGGGAGGTGAAGAATGAAGGAAATGGAGAATGAGGGAGGTGAAGAATGAGGAAGGTGAATAATGAAGGAAATGAAGAATGAGAGATTAAGAATAAGGGAGATGAAAAATGAGGAAAAGGCTGAAATAAAGAACAAAGGCTGAAGAGCAAACAGTGGTGAGGGAGGGGAAGAGAAGGGGGAAGGGGTTATGGGGGGGGGGGGGGGGGATGAACACAAAGGAATGGAAGGAGTATTCGTGTACGGTATATACGCCTTTCTTGCTGTACTATTATTAGATCATTATATTCACATTAGGAACACATTGGGAGAGTTAGAGGGTTAATAATTGAGATAGTTAGTGCCCTTTTCATTATTAGAGGCCCTTCCATAACTTATGAAATTGTTTAAGGGGAGATGGGTCGTTTTTCTGGCCCCCTTCTTTCTCATGCTTAGCCCCATTTGTTTTGAGATTATAAGACGTTCGGCTCATTAGTTTGACGATTTTAACACCTTTCACCCCATTTCGTTGTCAATTTTAAGACCTTTCGTGCCATTTAGGTGTCGATTTTATCCTGGTGAGTGATAGGGAGCCTGTAGTATTAAGAGGAACCGGCTTTTGGCCGGAATTTTGTTATATCGAAAAATATACAAATTTATCTTTGGAGGGTCTTGGGCGGGTGTTTTTTTTTAAGCTTAATGAAGGTCTAGGGAGGAAACTAACAAAATAGTAAAAATATACATAAATGAGCAAATCAAAAGGACCCATCTCCCCTTAAAGGTACAGATGTTCAAATGGATATACAATACACTTCTTATGGCGGGTGGCGGTACGTAATCATCGTAGATATTTACAATACCTACACATTTCACTAAGACATTCCTCGCCTTGCGTTATTACTAATTTTCAACCCAAATTTTCAGAATATGTGTACTTATACATGAATAAAATGTATGACAATGCTGTGGGATAACCTTATTTGTTATATTTAAAACTAAAAATATGATTATGATTATTATTATTATTATTATTATTATTATTATTAATATTAATATTAAAACATTGTGCTTACAGATGGACCATTAATAGCAGGCGGCCGAACATTGTCGCAGTCACTGGGGCAATCACCACCTTCTCTCGAGGTAAGTGTACAACCGGTTTCATATAGTTCGCTAACAACAAGGATAGGGAAGTTTACGTTTACGTAGTGGGATGCTCTCGGGCAGCATAATGTACGGGGTTTGTGCTCGGAAATTACGGGTTATGAATAGGATCGGGAAACATTTCTCGGATAAACTTCTTGATAATTGCTCATCAGTTACGGCGTGTTTTTCATATTGATTGTATTATCTACCTTGACGACAATATTGTCATTAACCTAAACTAATAACCTAACCTAACGTGAGGGCTGCCGCCCCCAGACCCCCGATCCTCTTGAAAATTATGTAGAACACGTTAAATTACTAAACAAACACTACGGGAGAGTGAAAAACACACCCAACATTGTGAGTCGTAAGAAAATGGATCCACAGAAAACGGGTTGGGTGCGAGGGTAAGTTCGTCCGTGAGAGCGTCGATTCCTACACATTTGATTATATAGTTTAGAAAATGGAATAATTATTATGCTTTCTCCACTAATACAGGAATTCGATTTACAACATCTATCTGAAATTCAGTATAGTTTCAGGAGTCGCAGGTACTGTAGGTGTACTTGTTTTTAATGGTTAATTCCATGTGTAAAAATACCCAGGAGTGCCTATGTTTTAGATGCACGTCACCGCTATCCATCCATCCAGTAATGTAAATTAATGTATTCTTTTCCTAAGATCTTGAGATTTTGTAATATTGTGATTTCTTAATATAATGGCCATTTCCGCACTTTCTCAAGTTACTGTAGAATCAACGTTGTATTTGTATTTAAATTCCACTTTATCAAAAATAACGTATCCCCCTGCTCTGATAATTACATTACCAAAATGTCGTTTAATTTTGTTTTATTCCAAATGAAATTAAAAATAAATGATGCCGGATACGTAAGGTAGAGTGAACAAGGAATCTACATGTAATTGCCTATATTAAGGGGGTATTACTCGCTTCTCATATTTAGCATATTAGTTTTGAGGTTTTAAGACGTTCGTTCCGTTAGTATGGAGATTTTGAAACCTTTCGCCTCATTTTTGTTGTTGTCAATATTAAAACCTTGTGTGCCCTTTAGGTGTCGATTATTTCCTGGCGAGCGACAGCGAGCCTCTAATTTTAGAAGGAATCGGCCTTCGGCCGGGACATTTTTCTACTGAAAAATGTACACATTTATCTTGAAAAGGGGGTGTTTTTCTAAGCTTGATGGAGGCCTAGCGAGGAAACTCAAAAATAAATGAATAAATATATAGACCAAAAACCAAGCACTACCCCCTTAAAACCGTTCGCCTACTGTACAGTATATCTATCCACACACAATTATTATACTCTGATGAATTAACTCAATATTCTCCCAAACTCGCCGTATCCAGGATCTTGGTCGATAATGAATAAACTAATTAATACCGAGGGTAAGCTTCCACAAATTTAGATTCCTGGAAAATATTTTGAGGTAAAACAAATCTTATGAAGTGATCTTTTAAACATTAGTGGATTTTATGATAATATTTGGTGTACGTGGGTGTGTGTGTGTGTATCTGTGTATCTGTGTATGTATGTGTGTCATATTGGTTTGTGCTGCGTGTATATGTGTGTATTTATGGATCGATGTGTATGTGTGTGTGTTATTGTTTTGTGTCTTATGTGTGTATATGTATGTATCCATATATATCCGTATGTATGTGTGTTATTGGTAGGGACCGTGTTTTGTCAATGTGTGTTTATACAGTATATATGTATGTATACATGTATATCTGTATGTATGTGTGTTAATGGTAGGGACCTTGTTTTGTGTCCGTGTGTGTGTATGTATGTATGTGTGTGTATCCATGTACACCTGTATGTGTGTGTGCTACTGGTAGGGACCTGATCCAGGAGCCTCATTTAGGGTGATTATCCACATAATGAACTATTAATTCGTAATTAATGACAATCGTGTCCATTGTTAAGGTTCGACCTTTTAACACTAGCTCATCCGACGTATTGAGGAGGGAGTTATTGTGATGTTTCTAATTCTTACGGGTGATTTTGATAACTGTCTCCGTGGCGCAATGCACAAGTGTGTTGATTTTCGGTGTGAGCGTCCTGGGTTCGAATCCCTGGACTGCCACATGTGTTTGTTAATTTCATTAATCGAGTTTAAGAGTAAGTTGGTTGGTGGAGAGAACATAATAATTAATTTTGGTTCAGTAGTAGTTTATCGAGAGGCCTTCCCTAGGGTTAAGCGCCCCATTAATTACTATTTCCATTCACCTATTCATAGCCTCCGATAGTGCAGTTGGAATGATTGTACATGCTAAAATTGGTATGCAGGATTCGAAACTGCATAATAAATCGTAGGCTTGTGCAGCATTCTTTAACTGTCTTCGTGGCCCAATGCATAAGTGTGTTGATTTTTGTGTGAGCGTCCTGGTTTCGAATCCCCAGACTGCCACATGGGTTTGTTAATTTCATTAATCGAGTTTAGGAGCAAAGTTGGTTGGTGGAGAGAATATAATAATGAATTACCACTGTACTGATTGACATTTAGTTTAAGATTTGTTTTTCTATTTCTATCAGATATGGGGTATGATTTTTGTTTTTCTAATTATAATTCTATCGGCTATGGGGTATGTGCCTGAGAATATACATGCATACATACACACATTAAAAAGAGTCAATCTCTGATTTGAACATGAGAGAGAGAGAGAGAGAGAGAGAGAGAGAGAGAGAGAGAGAGAGAGAGAAAGAGAGAGAGAGAGAGAGAGAGAGAGAATTTCATGAAACCATTATGGTGACTGTTGCCTTTTACTGGAATTACCGTGCCAACAAACTCCACTACACATGTACACACACACACACCTACACATACAAACATCAGGCACATAATACGCTCAGGGAATCCTAAACACACATTGAATCACGCACACACTACATTTCCACTAGGTTTTATATATATATATATATATCCCAAATCCACAATCCTCCAAGTTAATCTGGACGTATTTGTAGTATGGCTGAATATCACAATAGTTTCCTATCCTCAGGAGGGTTTGTAAAATAATTCATGCCACATGTGTATTGGCATGCTGCAATACTTAATATTTGTATCCAATAGTGCTCTCACAAAGAATGAAATTGATCCAGTGAAATAAATGTTGACATGGGATTTGGTGCGCCGTGAACTCCAAGGTCCATGAATATGTTATGTAGTTCCCCTAGCTTTGATTCCGTTAAGGGGACAGTGGCTATTGGTTAGGCCTATTTATGTATATATTCATTTATGTTTTTAGTTTCCTTGCTAGACCTCCATCAAACTTTAAAAAAAAACAAGAACCCCAGGATCTCCCTTCAAGATATATTTGTACATTTGTAGGTAGAAAAAGATATCGGCCGAAGGCCGGGTCCTCCTAAATGTCAGGCTCGCTATCGCTCACCAGGAAATAATCGACACCTAAATGGCACGAAAGGTCCTAACATTAACAAAGAAATGGGGAAAAAAGGTCTTAAAATCGCCAAACTAATCGGCCGAACGTCATAAAATCTGAAAACCAATGGGGCTAAACATGAAGAAGAGGGGGGGGGGGGGGGGAGCAGAAAACCGATCCATCCCTCCTTAATGTCCAGTTGGTGAAGCTTGGGTATATATAGTTTGTAGCCTAATGCCCCTTTCACACATACAGGACTAGGGTGCCGCATGCAGCAGAGTAGCTAGTCGTGGCGTTTTTTTCCCCGACTTGGTGGAGCTGGCTCGGTAATGCCGCATCCAAAGGACTTCACCAGACTACAGAAGACTACAGCCGCATACAGCCGACGTTGTCGTCTTGACTCCGGAGAAGTCTTGAGACTCGAACCGACAATGGAAATAACGGTCATTTGTACATGCCGACTACACCCGCATCTATAAGACTTCAGACGATCGACTTCAGAGTCGATCCGCATACACTCGCATAAAGCCGACACATACAGGTTCTGTGGCCAACGGAGGTATATGAAGGGCGATCGACCAGGGGTGGACATCATTACAGTCGACTACGTCCTCGCCGAAAAAAAATCGTAGCAGCGAAACGACTGCACCTATGGCTTTCATATTTTTACCACATGTACCTTACCCTTTTGGCTACCCACCACAAAAATCCCAAATCCCTCCTCCCACCCACTCGCTGACTGTCGGTCCCGTCAGAAGGAAAAAAAAAAGAAAATCTGTGGCGGCGAAACGACTGCACCAATCGGTTCCATATTTGTGTGACAAGTCCCTTACCCTTCTGCCTTCCCCCCACCACACCCCCAACTGCCTCCCACCACCCACTTCCAGCGTATCCGTACGAAGAAAAGGAAAAAAAAGGAAAATCCGTGGTGGCGAAACTACCTCACCAATCGGCTTCATATGTGTAACACAAGTCAATTACCCTTCTACCTTCCCCCCACCAACCCCAAAACCACCCTCCCACCACCCTCCCTCCCATTCATTCCGATACCAATAAAAGTCTCTGTAGTCTATAGTGTCTTTTCAGCTACTTTCGGGACCATCGGGGACCTGATTTCTGGCGAAAATGGACAAGGGGAGTGTTTTTTTTACCATTATCCTTACTTACTTTCTCTCCCAACTTGAAAAATTTAGCCAAAAAAAAAAAAAAAAAAAAAAAAAAAAAAAACAATCTGGCACTGGCAGAAGCACACCGTCCTAAAATTGGCTGGCACTCAGCGGGTTAAATGAGAGGGAAGAGAGTAGGAAGAGAAGAACAGGGGGTAGTAGGGAGGTAGTGAGGGAGGGAAAGAGGTGGAGGAGAAGAGCAGAAGGCGGAAAAGCAACGAAGACAGGAGGAGAAGGAGGAAAAGAAGGGAGAGAGGAGGAAAATAAGGGAGGGAGGAGAAGGAGGGGAGGGAGGAGAATGAGAGCAGCGAGGAGGAGGAGAAGGGAGGGAGGAGGAGAATGAGGAAGCAGAGATTGAGGAGGAAAAGGGAGGGAGGGAAGGAGATGAGGAGAAGGAGAGGGCAGTGGAGAAGGGAGGGAGGGAATGAGCATGAGAGAGCAGAGGAGGATAGGAGAAGGGAGGGAGGCGGGAGGAGAATGAGAAGAAGAGAGGAGGAGGAGAAGGGAGGGAGGGAGGAGAATGAGAAGCAGAGAGGAGGATAAAGAGAGAAGGCGGAGGAAAGGAAGGTAGACCTATGGCGGGCTGTACTCGTGTCTGTCGGGTGTATTATAGTGTATGCGGCTGTAGTCTTTATGCTACACATGACACACAATTCGCTACGCTATACTCAAGGACTACAGCCGCATACAGAAGACTAGTGACGACTAGCGCCGACTAGCGCAGACTACTCCCCGCATCCACCAGACAAATGTCAAGTCTGGACGAAATTTTGAAACTCACAAACATTTTGTTCTGGGGCCACGACTTGACACGCATTGCCAGGACTTCACCAGACTACAGACGACTACAGCCGCATGGTCAGGACTAGGTGCCGACTCGGGTGCCGCATGCAGCAGAGTAGCTACTCTGCTGCATGCGGCACCCTAGTCCTGTATGTGTGAAAGGGGCATAACAGAGGAGCTGTAGGTTAGTCTGTTGGCCGAGTGGGGGAGTAGGAATAATTTGTATATATATATATATATATATATCCAGTATATACAGTATATATATATATATATATATATATATATATATATATATATATATATATATATATATATATATATATATATATATATATATATATATACACTGTATATATACTGTATATATGGTATATATATATATATAATTTATATATATATGATATATATATATTATATATATATATATATATATATATATATATATATATCTATATATATATATATAAACTGTATATATACTGTATATACACGATACTTTATATATCAAGACGATTGTCCATGCTTTAACTAACTCTACCACGGCATGGGAAAGGATACTTAACCTTTTCCTATTTATATTACTTATTGGTGTGTTTGAATCTGGTTGAGAGCTTCCGTGTAAAAAGATGTGCTGATTGAGATGTCCGGACACCGTATGAAAATTATTTAATTATTGCTTGAATTTCACTGCTACATATATTGCTTCAAACGCTTGCATGTTTTATTGTGGGCCTCGTGTCTCAATCCTTGGAGCCATTGAACATTGCCGAACATCAGTAAGCTAATTGACCACTTGCGAGTTTCAGGCTATAAGGAAGTTGGAGCTGTGGCCATCATATTTAGCAGAAATATCAGCTAGTATAATACTGTCCTAATACATTTATATACACATCAAACCAAATTGATCATATATTTTATTCCATCAGAAACTCACGGCTCCAACTTCCTTATAGCCTGAAACTCGCAAGGGGGCAAAGTGTCATACTATACTCTGGTTAATTCCAGCTGACGGTAAATTGCCAATGTCCCCCATC
>CM064566.1:55869259-55914179 GCA_032716605.1 Paralithodes platypus | reverse complement strand
TGTCCAGTTGGTGAAGCTTGGGTATATATAGTTTGTAGCCTAATGCCCCTTTCACACATACAGGACTAGGGTGCCGCATGCAGCAGAGTACTAGTCGTGGCGTTTTTTTCCCCGACTTGGTGAGCTGGCTCGGTAATGCAGCATCCAAAGGACTTCACCAGACTACAGAAGACTACAGCCGCATACAGCCGACGTTGTCGTCTTGACTCCGGAGAAGTCTTGAGACTCGAACCGACAATGGAAATAACGGTCATTTGTACATGCCGACTACACCCGCATCTATAAGACTTCAGACGATCGACTTCAGAGTCGATCCGCATACACTCGCATAAAGCCGACACATACAGGTTCTGTGGCCAACGGAGGTATATGAAGGGCGCTCGACCAGGGGTGGACATCATTACAGTCGACTACGTCCTCGCCGAAAAAAAATCGTAGCAGCGAAACGACTGCACCTATGGCTTTCATATTTTTACCACATGTACCTTACCCTTTTGGCTACCCACCACAAAAATCCCAAATCCCTCCTCCCACCCACTCGCTGACTGTCGGTCCCGTCAGAAGGAAAAAAAAGGAAAATCTGTGGCGGCGAAACGACTGCACCAATCGGTTCCATATTTGTGTGACAAGTCCCTTACCCTTCTGCCTTCCCCCCACCACACCCCCAACTGCCTCCCACCACCCACTTCCAGCGTATCCGTACGAAGAAAAGGAAAATCCGTGGTGGCGAAACTACCTCACCAATCGGCTTCATATGTGTAACACAAGTCAATTACCCTTCTACCTTCCCCCCACCAACCCCAAAACCACCCTCCCACCACCCTCCCACCCATACATTCCGATACCATAAAAGTCTCTGTAGTCTATAGTGTCTTTTCAGCTACTTTCGGGACCATCGGGGACCTGATTTCTGGCGAAAATGGACAAGGGGAGTGTTTTTTGTTACCATTATCCTTCCTTTCTCACCCAACTTGATAGATTTAGATCTGGCACTGGCAGAAGCACACCGTCAAAATTGGCTGGCACTCAGCGGGTTAAATGAGAGGGAAGAGAGTAGGAAGAGAAGAACAGGGGGTAGTAGGGAGGTAGTGAGGGAGGGAAGAGGTGGAGGAGAAGAAGAAGAAGGAGGAAAAGAACGAAGACAGGAGGAGAAGGATGAAAAGAAGGGAGAGAGGAGGAAAAGAAGGGAGGGAGGAGAATGAGAAGCAGAGAGGAGGAGGAGAAGGGGGAGGGAGGAGAATGAGAAGCAGAGAGGAGGAGGAGAAGAAGGGAGGGAGGGATGAGAATGAGAAGGAGAGTGGAGGAGGAGAAGGGAGGGAGGGATGAGCATGAGAAGCAAGAGAGGAGGAGGAGAAGGGAGGGAGGGAGGAGATGAGAGAATGAGAAGAAGAGAGGAGGAGGAGAAGGGAGGGAGGGAGGAGAATGAGAAGCAGAGAGGAGGAGAAGGAAAGAGAAGGCGGAGGAAAGGAAGTAGACCTATGCGGGCTGTACTCGTGTCTGTCGGGTGTATTCTGGTGTATGCGGCTGTAGTCTTTATGCTACACATGACACACAATTCGCTACGCTATACTCAAGGACTACAGCCGCATACAGAAGACTAGTGACGACTAGCGCCGACTAGCGCAGACTACTCCCCGCATCCACCAGACAAATGTCAAGTCTGGACGAAATTTTGAAACTCACAAACATTTTGTTCTGGGGCCACGACTTGACACGCATTGCCAGGACTTCACCAGACTACAGACGACTACAGCCGCATGGTCAGGACTAGGTGCCGACTCGGGTGCCGCATGCCGCAGAGGAGCTACTCTGCTGCATGCGGCACCTAGTCCTGTATGTGTTGTGAATGGGGCAAAACAGAGGAGCTGTAGGTTAGTCTGTTGGCCGAGTGGGGGAGTAGGAATAATTTGTATATATATATATATATATATCCAGTATATACAGTATATATAATATATATATATATATATATATATATATATATATATATATATATATATATATATATATATAATATATATATATATATATATATATATATACACTGTATATATACTATATATATGATATATATATATATTATATATATATATATATATATATATATATATATCTATATATATATATAATATATATATATATATATATATATATTACTGTATATATACTGTATATACACTATACTGTATATATCAAGACGATTGTCCATGCTTTAACTAACTCTACCACGGCATGGGAAAGGATACTTAACCTTTTCCTATTTATATTACTTATTGGTGTGTTTGAATCTGGTTGAGAGCTTCCGGTTAAAAAGATGTGCTGGTTGAGATGTCCGGACACCGTATGAAAATTATTAAATTATTGCTTGAATTTCACTGCTACATATATTGCTTCAAACGCTTGCATGTTTTATTGTGGGCCTCGTGTCTCAAATCCTTGGAGCCATTGAACATTGCCGAACATCAGTAAGCTAATTGACCACTTGCGAGTTTCAGGCTATAAGGAAGTTGGAGCTGTGGCCATCAATATTTAGCAGAAATATCAGCTATTATAATACTGTCCTAATACATTTATATATACATCAAACCAAATTGATCATATATTTCTTCCATCAGAAACTCACGGCTCCAACTTCCTTATAGCCTGAAACTCGCAAGGGGGCAAAGTGTCATACTATACTCTGTTTAAATTCCAGCTGACGGTAAATTGCCATGTCCCCATCTTGATTACTCGGGTATTATGATGATTTTGGAGTGAAGTATGTTGTTAATTATGATAACTTAGCATTAATATGAAGCAGAGATATAGTAGTTTCATATATTTTCATTAAGTATCGATAAATCAGTTGTTAAAGGATTCAATTTACCAGCTGAAATGTAATCGACAATTTCTTCGGAGCAGACAAAATGTAGTATCTTTCTTAATAATTTTTTTCTCTCTCTCTCTCCGCTCTCGCTCTCTCTCGCTCTCCTCTCAGCAAAATAGGATTTCTAATTTACAGGATCGGTGGCGGGTGTCTGTCTGTCTGTCAGCCTCTCCCTCTTCCTTACTATATATCTCTCTCTCTCTCTCTCTCTCTCTCTCTCTCTCTCTCTCTCTCTCTCTCTCTCTCTCTCTCTCTCTGTCTGTCTGTCTGTCTGTCTGTCTGTCTGTCTGTCTGTATATATATATATATCTCCCTCCCTCCCTCCCGCAACAGCAGAATACATGTAGTTTCCTTATAGTGTGATGTGTTAGGTTGGGAGTGAGTATCGAACAGTTCCCCTACCTAAGCCATACTCACACCCAACATCTGAGGTTTACATGTTTTTATCTTACTCTTCTCTCTCTCTATCTCTATCTCCTCTCTCTCTCTCTCTTTATCCTCCTCTCTCTCTTTCTCTCTCTCTCTCTCGCTCTACTCTCTCTCTCTCTCTCTCTCTCTCTTTCTCTTATCTTCTCTCTCTCTCTCTCTCTCTCTCTATCTATATATAATATTTATATATATATACATATTATATTATATATATATTACCGGTATATATCTAGGTCTGTCTTTCTTTCATTTTCTCTGGAACAATCTCTCACTGTATTTACCTGTCTATTAAGCTATTTATCTCACTAGCAGTTGCAGTCTTGCCATTTTTTTTCTCTCTCTCTCTCTCTCTCTCTCTCTCTCTTTATATCTACTCGTATGTCAATCTATCTATGTCAACTCTATCTATATGTATTTGTCTATCTATCTATCTATCTATCTATCTATCTCTGTATCTACCCATCTCTATCTATCCATCTATATCTATCACTTTATCTCTCCATCTCTATCCATGTCTCTATTCCTGTTATCTATTTGTGTGGCACCTGCCCTAATTACTGCAGCTTGGGGTTCGGGACCCCACAGTCTCCAGAATTTCATTAGTTGGGAGGGGGAAAGGGGGGGGGGGGATGTAGGGAGGTGGGAGAGATAAAGAGGGGCTAGGGAAGAAATGGGGATTGATTGATTTGATTTGATTCTTTATTGAGAAAGCATAAATACATGGGAATACATAATTACACGTCTCAAAAGGGAAAAGGTTGTAAAACAGTCTTTTACCCTACTCATATTATACATGTACAATATAAACACAAACATGAAAACAACATTTAGTAAGTTTTGATCTCTATACTTGTTAGCACACCAGTTGTCCCTAACTGTTTAAGAAGGACCCTTAGCTAAGCTGGGCTTAGGCTTAGCGTGGGTTTGTTATAATCCTGCTACTTTCCTTAATGTCATAGAATGACCCTCCCACTCCAGTTTAATACATAAGAACATGCCTACTTATACACACACTTACATACACCCATACACACACATATACATATACAGTATATACATACATATACAGTATTATATACACATATACATACATATACATACACACAATACACACACATGCATGTACATATACCTACATACATACATATACACACATTCATTCATACAATAACACACAAATTTCACAATATACAGTATATACATACACATTACACATGTATTATTATAATAACAATAATATAATGAAGCTAATAGGGAGGGGAGAGATAAAGAGGGGGATGGGAAGAGGGTGGGAGGAAGAGGAGAGGGGTGCAGCTTTATGTGGGGGGATTAGGTAGGGAGAGAGGAAAAGAGGGGGAAAGGAAGAGATGGGGAGGAAGGGGCAGAGGGTGGGAGGAGGAGGAGGAGAGGGGGCAGCATCATAGGGGGGGTGGGGAGGGGGAAGGGTAGAGGTGGGGAGGAATGGGAAGAGGGTGGTAGGCGGAGAGGGGGCAGCATCATGTGGGGGTGATAGAGAAGGGGTTGAGGCAAAGAGGAAGGGAAGAGATGGGGAGGAGGGGGAAGAGGGTGGAAGGAGGAAGGGAATAAAGAGAGAGAGGAGAGGAGATGGAGGAAGGAAGGAGGTGTGTACGATATAAACCAGTACCGTACACGAAGATCATTTGACCAGTTGCCAGTTTGACAGAGTAGGGGTTAATGCATCCTGTATTCAACACCCTTTCTCCCTTGTCAACACTCTTCGAACAGTATATACGAGGTGCCGTTGCAAAGGCCTATCCCTCAATACAGTCACCTGACCTGACCTGATGTTTCCCGACCCACATCTCAGAATCTCCGCTGGACTGAGTGACAAGTGACCTGCTGCCCACTATAACCAACATGTTTGCCCCTCAACTTTCCCTTCATAATTGTTAAGGGGCACAGGGCCCTGGGTGGGTCTTTGGTGTCCCGGGCATTTCCGCACCCTCCTCAGCCCCTGACCTGGGAGCGGCTTCGGTCACCTGGGCTTTCTTAGTGGTAAAGCTGGGAGGATTCTGTGGGGGCGCTCGGTTATGGCCTTGCTCGGGACCTTGGAGCTGTTAGGTCAGACAGCCTGGGGAACAACAACAACAACAACAACAACAACAACTACTATTGTAGGATCACCTCACCCCATTGCCGTCCTTGTTACCATCAAAATAGAAACTGACAGAAACAAGACTACTGTGTGCACCACCCTGCTATCGGATAGTGGATAATAATAGCCTCCAAGTAGAACTGGAAGGACAACAAAAAATGTGTGGTCAGAGGTACTTCTCTGGGATATGTCCCTTCAAGGGTAAGAGAGAGGTAGGGAATGTTCATATCCTGCATACATGCACATTTAAAGTATATATATGGCCATCCATGGTGTGTTTTACATTACATAATAACAGCTGATAACAGGAGGCGAAATGACAGTGTTTAAAGACTCACAAACACACACAATACAAAGCACCGAAGGACTCCGCTGCTCAAAACGCTTCTCCTTCCTAACCTCTCTCCCCCTTGACAACGCTTTCGGCTGATCCAGGCTAACAATCAGATTAAGAATAAGAACATCAATACCAAGAAGAGCGAGATGAGCGGTAATTAACCTTTCCTCGGTTTCCGACGCAATAATCGCCGAAACTGTTCTTATTAAAATTGCTTTGCACAGTTCATCTATCAATGACATCCTAAATACCGTATATATCTATTTGCTAGGGAACGGCTTGAAAAACAACAAATATATATTGGGAATAGCGAAGAATAGGTTCAAATTGATGGTAGAGATGAGAGAGAGAGAGAGAGAGAGAGAGAGAGAGAGATAGAGAGAGAGAGAGATAGATAGATAGATGTATAGATAGATAGATGTGGTGGTGGTGGTGTCAAGGGACTGAATTAATCAGGAAGAAGCATCAATGTGTCCCGGAGATTCATTATTGGTGCCCATTTTCATTATAGTCGGGCTACCATTAGACGGCTTTAGGAAGGACCGCTGGCAGTCAGAGTCATTCATTGGGATAATTATTATTATTATTTTGTTTTATTCCAGGAGTAAGAAGTGTTTATTGGGAGCAGTTTTTTTCTCGAGAGTCAGAGGTGTATATGCGGAGCGTTTATTGGGATCATTATATATTGTTTTATATCCGGGAGTCAGAGGTGTTTATTGGGAGCGTACTATAGTTTGTTATTCTGGGAGTCAGAGGTGTTTATTGGGATTTTTGTTTTCGTTCATATTCTGGGAGTCGGGTGTTTACTGGGAGATTTTTTTTTTTTTCGGGAATCATAGGTGTTTATTAGGAGCCTTTTTGATCGTTTATTCAGGGAATCAGAGGTGATTATTGGGAGAATTTTGCCGTTTTTTTTTATTCCGGGAGTCATAGGTGTTTATTGAGATATTTTTTGATAGTTTTTTTCATATTCCGGGAGTCAGAGGTGTTTATTGGGAGATTTTTTTTGGTTTTATCGTTTTTGTTTATTCCGAGAGAAAGAGGTGTTTATTGTGAGCATATATTTTAATTTATTTTACTCCGAGAGTTAGAGGTGTTTATTGGGAGAGTTTATTATTATTTTTTTAAATTCCTGGTGTTTATAGAGAGATTTATTTATCGTGTTTTTTTTTTTTTTAATTCCGGGAGTCAGAGATGTTTATTGGGAGCATTTTATATATTTTTTTTATTCCGGGAGTCAGAGGTGTTTATTGTGAGCATTTGTTTCGTGTTTTATTCCTTCAGCACTAAAATTATCAGTGTTATTAATCCTGTGTAAATAATCCCCAGTGTAATGAACTCAGTGTAGTTTATTCCTAGTGTAATTAATTGTCAGTGTTAAGTAATTATCATTGTAATTGATATTCGGTGTAATTAGCCACCATTGGAATTAATCCTCAGTGTACTTATTCCCCACTGCAAATAATTTCCAGTGTAATTAATACTTAGTGTAATTAAACGTCAGTGTAATTAATCTTCAGTAATACTCAGTGTAATTAATCTTCAGTATACATGATATTCAGTGTAATTTATCTTCAGTGTAATCAATATTCAGTGTAGCTAATCCTTAGTGTAATTATTCCCAGTGTTCTTAATACACAGTTTAATTGTCAGTGTAATTAATCTTCAGTGTAATTAATCATTAGAATAATTAATTCTCAGTGTACCTGTTCTCCGCTGTAATTAATCCCCAGTGTAATTGTGTATTACATAAATTCTCAGTGTAATTAATCTTCAGTTTACTTGTTCACTGTAATTAATCCCCAGTGTAATTGTATGTGTAAATAATCCTCAGTGTAATTCATCATCCTAGCAATTAATCCTCAGTGTAAATAATCGTCCGAACAATTAATCCTCAGTGTAATTCATCCTCCGAACACTTAATACCCCGTGTAATTGTCTGTGTAATTAATCCTCAGTGTAATGATTCTCGAGCTCCATCCATCTGTCTCCCTCCTTGACACACCAAGATTAGACAACCACCAGCAATACAAACCCGGGGCTCGAGTGAGTTTATTTGTACCACAGTGTAATTATGGGGGGGAAGGTTTATTAGTACCACAGTGTAATTATGGGGGGAAGGTTTATTAGTACCACAGTGTAATTATGGGGGGAAGGTTTATTAGTACCACAATGTAATTATGGGGGGAAGGTTTATTAGTACCACAGTGTAATTATGGGGGGAAGGTTTATTAGTACCACAATGTAATTATGGGGGGAAGGTTTATTAGTACCACAATGTAATTATGGGGGGAAGGTTTATTAGTACCACAATGTAATTATGGGGGGAAGGTTTATTAGTACCACAATGTAATTATGGGGGGAAGGTTTATTTATGGCTCGATATATTTGTTAATATATTATGTTTTTAGTTTTCTCCCTAGACCTCCATCCAGCTTAACAAAACATCCCCAAGATCCCCCATCTATAGGCCTATATATTTGTACATTTTTCGTAAATATTTCCCGGCCGAAGGCCGGATTCTCCTATATTACAGGATCGATAGCGCTCGCCACAAAAAAATCTATATCTAAATGGCACGACAAGTCTTAGTATTGACAAAGAAATGGGGCGAGAAGTCTTAACATCGTCAAAACTAATGGGCCGAACATCTTATAATATGAAAACTAATGGGGCTAAACATGAGGGAGAAGGGGGGGGGGGGAGGAAAAAACAGTTATCTATCTCCCCTTAAGCCTCATTGTAGTTATCATTCAGAGTAGTTTGGTTGTCTTTGTTTCGTCCTAGTCTAAATTAATAACGTCTCCGAAATTTAATCTGGTCATTTTATTCTCAGTATAATTTGCCCTAACTATAGTTAATCCACTTTGTAATTATTGGTCCTCAGTGTAATTTATTGTAAGTGTTGTATAATTAATCGTCAGTGTAATAAATCTTCAGTTTAATTTATTGTAAGCGCTGTATAATTAATCCTCAGTGTAATAAATTGTCTGTGTAATTGATCGTAAGCCCTGTATAATTTATCCTCAGTGTAATTATTCGTCAGGGTAATTATTCTTCAGCGCTATTAACCATAAGTGTATTCAAAAACCCAATTTAATTTATCCCCAATGTAATTAATCCTGTGTATAATTAATCCTGTGTGTAATTAATCCCGTGTGTAATTAATCCCAAATGTAATTAATCCCGTGTGTAATTAATCCCCAGTGTAATTAATCCCTGTGTAATTTAACCCGTATGTACTTAATCCGGTGAGTAATTAACCCACAGTGTAATTAATCCCGTGTGTACTTAATCCCTGTGTACTTAATCCGGTGAATAATCAATCCCGCGAGTAATTAACCCCGAGTCCCGCCTGTCTCCCTCTCTGATATAGCCCACCTGGCCCCAAGATTTGAGTATCGGAAACGCAACCCAGGGCTCAAGTGGTTGTAAGGGTGGGGGGGGGGGGGGGGATGTATTGATAATAATAGACACTCTATATATATATATATATTATAAACCATATAGTCATTATAATTTACATTAAACGCACAGTTGCCCACATCAGTTTTGTTCCTTGTCGTGTTCTTCTGTATGAAATTAAATACTATGAATAAATTGCAAATGTATTTTTTTTAAATTATTATATGACTAATTAAAATGTAAAACTTGCAAACTAAATAAACCAAAATTGGGACAAGGACAATATAAAGTCAAATTAAATTATCAAAATTTGAGTTAACCTCTGTATATAAATATAATTAATGCACATGATTAAATAACTAGGAGTGTAGTTTCTCCTGCAGTGGTGAACTCCTCTGATTAATCAAAGGATTATTCAAAGAAATCACACTGGCAATTCATTCATACTATTATACTTCCAAACATTAGCTTAAGACGAGGCACATAACTTATGTGGGCAACTGTACATGTGAATTACATGCCACATACAAAGCAAGAAGAAAAATAATTAAGGGGAGGTATTTAGTTTGTTCCCTAGACCTCCATCAAGCTTAAAATTACACCCCCTTGAGTCCCTTTCAAGATAAATTTGTACAGTTTTCGGTAGAAACATTTCCCGGCCGAAGGCCGGTTCCTCTTTTAAATTACAGGCTCGCGATCGCTCGCCAGGAAATAAATCCGACACTCCTGAATTCCACGAAAGGTCTTAATATTGCGAGGGGTGAGAAGTTCCTCTTTTAAAATCGCTACACAAGTGCGAATGGTGGGGGCAAACGTTTTATAATATCAAAAGCAATGGGGCTAAACATGAGGGAGAAAGGGGTCAAGAAAAAATCCCTCAAGTGGAGATCTCCCCTTAATATCACAGCCTCATAATGAAAGATTCCTAAATAACCACATTATCGAAACTCGGCCAATGGAAACAAATGCATAAACTATAGTCTATTCGCTGTAAGTAGGCGAGAAATCATGACCTCTATCCTCTGCAACCCAAAAATGGCAAGAGCAAATTGGCTGTAAATTTCCACATTGATTCCTTGACCGACTCTTCCCAAATGGTAGAAACATTTGCTCGATTACTCCAGTCGTTTTTGAGTTACAGAGGATTGAAGTCAAGATCTCTCGCCTACTTACAGCGAATAGACTACAGGACAAACATACGGAAAAAGACAAACACAGGACATAACAAAATCAAAGAATGAAGAAGTACGGAGAAGTAAAGACAAATAAAGATACAGAGAGGCGAAACATGGAATAAAGAAAAAGACAACATTAAAAAGAAATTAAAGTATCAAAGACAAATATCGAAAGGTAAAGAAAAAGGTAAAGAAAAAGACAACATTCAAAAGAAATTAAAGTATCAAAGACAAATATCGAAAGGTAAAGAAAAAGGTAAAGAAACAGACAACATTCAAAAGAAATGAAAGCATCATAGACAAATATCGAAAGGTAAAGAAAAAGGTAAAGAAAAAGACAACATTCAAACGAAATTAAAGTATCAAAGACAAAATATCGAAAGGTAAACATGAGAACTGGAAAAAGATTACACAGCGAAGGAATATAGAAATACGGACAACATGTACCATAAACAAGGGAAAATAACACATACCGCGAAAGAACAGAGACACGAAAACTGCGCAATACCAAAACAAAACAAAATGTAAGAGGGACGCAGGAAGAGAAATAATGAATGAAGGCAGGGCAGGGGTGGGGAAGTTGAGGACACGAATATAAAAAAATAAAAAAAAAATAAAAAAAAATATGATGATTGACGAACAGAGAAAAAGGTGGGAAGTCAACATGGATGATAAGGCTAAGTAAATATGACGAACATCTAAATATAATAGCAATAAAAACAAGTAAGAAATAAATAGACAAAAATAAAGGCAATACAGTAAGATGATTGACGACCAGAGAGAGAAAGGTGGGAAGTTAAGATGGATAAGGAAAAATAAATATGACGAAAATCTAAAAATAATATAATTAAAATTAAGTAAGCTATATATAGAAAATAAAGGCAATAAAGTGGAAGGATTGGCGAGCAGAGAGAGAAAGGTGGGAAGTCAACATGGATAAGAATATATAAATATGACGATAATATATACAATAACACACACATTATGATTAAATATACGAATTAATCAAGTAAATATGACGGACATCTAACTAAACTAAAGATACCAATACGTAAGTTATAGGTAAACACAAAATAATAAAGGCTTAAAGAGGCGGAGAAGTAAATATGACGAACATCTAAATAAAATACAGATGCCAATACGTAAGCTATAAGTAGAGAAAAATAAAATAGGACACAAAGTTTAAAATGTAAGACCCAGAGAGAACAATAGGAAGTCCCAATGGAGGAGTAACAATGACGAAAAAATACGTTCGCGAGATTTCTTCCCTTCCTCTTCCTTGTTTCATAAGAACATAAGAAAATGGGAGTCTGCAAAATGCCGATCGGCCCATACAAGGCAGATCCCAATATATTTGTAATGATTATGGAAGAGGGAGAGAGAGAGGAGTACAAAGGAGTACAAAGGAGTACAAAGGAAATCAAGCAACAACAGATCTAGTGACCCTTCTAGGTTGCTTGTCCTCCAAAACACTGAGGATCAAGTGTCCAAACAGTGGTTTATAGTGGGTAAGGGAACAGTTGAAAGGGAATTACTGCCGTGGAACTAAGGTCCGTGGCAGGATTAGGAAGTTAGTAGGGGGCAGATGGGTTAGTAACTGAGGGGGGATAAAATAAAGTTATTCATTTACAAACACAGTCGTTCGCGGGTTGTTGATGCGAGATATTTGTCTAGGCGGAGTGTAAATGAATCAACGATAATGCAGTCTATAACGGAAGGGGGAAACACATTCAACAAGTTGCCAACTCGATTGAAGAAGAAATTCTTAGCTTCGTGTGAGTTAAAAGATTTACCAATAATTTTGCAACCGTTTCCCCGCGTGTAATTAGATTGGTCGATAGTGAAGTACTTACTACAGTTCATATGGTCGATGCCTTTGATGATTTTGAACACTTGAATTACTTCACCTCTTAATCTGCGCTGGGTTAAAGGAAATAGATTTAATTCTCTAAGACGCTCTTCGTATGGTTTGTTCTTTAGGCTAGGTATCATTTTGGTAACTCTACGTTGAACTCGTTCTAGCTTGTTTATATCTTTTTGGTAATAAGGGCACCAGGATTGAACGCAGTATTCCAGAAGAGGGCGGACTAAGGAATTGTAAAGGGTTAGGATAACTTCTTTGGATTCTGCTCAAATGACCTGCCTATACAGCCAATTATTTTGTTTTCCGTCTTAACAACTTCTGAACATTGTTGACTCGGTTTTAGGTTACTCGATATTGTTACTCCCAGATCGGTTTCTCTGGGTACATTCTTAAGCCGAGTGCCAGGGATCGAATAGTTTGCTTTCTCATTTAGGTATCCGATATGTAGTACTTTACAGTTATCCGCATTGAAACTCATTTGCCAAATTTGGGCCCAACATGACAATTTATCTAGATTGTGTTGCATATCGTCAACTTGTTCTTTTGAGAGTACGCTATTTGCAATTTTTGTATCGTCAGCAAATTTTGAGATTGTACAGGTGAGACCCTCATCTATGTCGTTGATGTAAATTGAAAGAGAATTGGTCCTAGTACCGATCCCTGGGGTACCCCGCTACTTACATTGGTCCATTTTGATGCCTTACCGTTTATGACTACTCTTTGCTTTCTGGCGCTGAGCCAATTTTCTATCCATTTCAACACACCGTCTTGTATTCCATGCGCTTTTAGTTTTAGCAGTAAACGTTTGTGGGGAACTTTGTCAAAGGCCTTTTGAAAATCAAGGTATATAATATCTACAGCTTTACTCTCATCGTAGAGGTTGAGGATATCGTGGAAGAAGTCGAAGAGGTTTGTTAAACAGGAACGTTTTTTTACGAAAGCCGTGTTGAGTATCTTTAAGTATGTTATTTTCCTCTAAGTGATTTACGAGTCTGTCTCGTATGACCGTTTCTAGCATTTTACATACAACTGAGGTTAAGCTAATTGGACTATAGTTACTGGGTAGGGATTTGCTGCCTTTTTTGAATATCGGTGTTACGTTGGCTAGCTTCCACTGATCGGCATAGTTCCAGACTGCAAGGATTTATTGAATAGTAATGTCAGTGGTTTAGAGAGCTCATCCTTAGCTTCCTTTAGAACTCTAGGCGAGATTGTATCAGGTCCAGGCGTTTTATTTACCTTGAGTTTATCTAAACAATTCAATACTTCTCTCTCTGTAACGGTGATATTGCTTCGAACATCTGAATTATCAATCTGAATCGGCGATGGTGGAGGGATAACACTGAGGTCGTCAGTTGTCAAAACTGATGCAAAGAAGGTAATGAGGGCATTAATCATTTGTTCTTCGTCTTTGGTGTATTCTCCATTTTCATCGACTAACGGTCCAACAGTTGAAGTAAACACTTTTTTCTTTCTGAATAACTATAGAATTCTTTCGGGTTTGTTTTACTTTGATTCGCAATATGTAACTCTAAGGTCTTTTTACTTTGCTTAATTAACTTTTTGGCTTTGCGTCGTAGCTCTACAAATTTCAGCCGTTCTTCGTCATTTTGTGAGGATTTTAATCTATCATTATCAGATTTTTTAGCAAGCATGCAGTTTGAAATAACTTTATTCCACCATTTGGGCTTATTATTATGGCCTGGACGCGCGATTTTTGATGGGATGCAGTCTTGCATTGCTTTTAGGTAAGTGGCTTTGAATAAACTTCCAAGATGTATTTATGTCGTTATTGTGAATTAAAAAGCTCCATTCAGTTTCTTTAAACATAGCTCTAAGTTTATGGAAGTTTGCTTTCTTGAAATTAGGGACTTTTTCGATGCTACTATTTGGTTCGTTACTATTAAACTTTAAAGTGAAAGTTATCGTACGATGGTCGCTGTTACTGAATTCCTCACCAACATTCAAATTCTCTATTAATTCTTCTTTTGTTGCAAGTACAATGTCAAGAACGTTATTACCACGGGTCGGCGTTCCAACAAATTGATAAAGCGAACTCTCTTGCAAGTTCGTATACAAGTCATGTCCGGAGTGTGAAGTAAGAGTATCGCCCCACTTGGTCACAGGTAAATTAAAGTCACCAAAAATTACGGTATCTTGTGAGTTACTTACATCTGCAATTTGTTCGTAAATTTCTCGGTCAGTTTGCAGAGGGGGGGGGAGGGAGAGAGAGAGAGATCCTCTTTCATGTTTCACTCATATTTATTTGTAGTGAAGAGAGAGAGAGATCCTCTTTCATGTTTCACTCATATTTATTTGTAGTGAAGAGAGAGAGAGAGAGATCCTCTTTCATGTTTCACTCATATTTATTTGTAATGAAGAGAGAGAGAGAGAGAGAGACAGAGACAGAGACACAGATAGAGAGAGAGAGAGAAGCAGAGACAAGCAAGTGGTGAACACAAGAGAGAGACAGACAGAGATATAGAGAGACAGAGACACAGATAGAGAAGCAGAGAGCGAGCAAGCAAGGCGGGGAACACAGAAAAGAAATATCAGAGGGCCAGAGAGACACGGATTAATTGAAAAGGATGACAGGTAAAAATGAGCGGCGGAGAAGGGGAACAGGAGGGAAGGCCAAAATAAAGAATACAGAAAAAAGGAGTGCCAATAACATAAAAGAAAGAGAGAGAGAGAGAGAGAGAGAGAGAGAGAGAGAGAGAGAGAGAGAGATAAAGCAACAGAGGCGGGCACAGCTAGATATCCATGCCCTCTACTGCTGCTGATCCTTGGCACCCACTCTGTAACCTTTAAGGGGAGGCTGACCTATTTTGGCCAATTTTTTTTATGTTTTCTAAAAGGGTGTAAAATGCTTCTATAAACATAGGAGACTAACATAGGAGGGCATAAAAACCCATAGGACATCCCTAACCCCCACCCCCCAATCCGATATATGTGTAGATATATTCCGATATATATACACTTCACATCTAGAAAACAAATTAGTCTACCATCAAATATCAGCTAAAGCATCGTTTTTTATTTCACTACTCGGAGAAAATGCACTTGCACGGGTAACTATGGAAGATTTCGTAGATAACCTTGAGTTTCAAACAAATTATTTAAATGTATTTTCCGACAGTACTACTTCAAAGTGTATCCAGTAAATGATATATTGCCCTGCTTCGTTCCCCTTTCATACACTATATGTGGGAGTACACTGGAGTTTACTAGAGTGCTCAAAATGGCTGATACTCTGATATTTTGGCTGTCTCGAAACATTTTATGACGAATATTGCTCCAAAAACTTATATATATATATATATATATTTTTTTTTTTTTTTTTTTTTTTCAGCACCTTGTATTATTCAATGTGGGAAAGTGAGCACGATAACTTGTAGGAAGGCCAAGTTAAAACGAAAACAGACGCAAATAATGGAATATATATGTAGAAGTAATTAAAAGGATGAAAGTTGAGACAAACAAAGCATGTAAGCATGTGGGTATGTGTAGATACATTGGAAGAGGAGTGAATGTGCGCAGATTACAATGTGCAAAGAGTGTGAATGATATACAGTATTTTGCAAGAATGTGAAGAATGAGTAAATGTACCAAATCAATCTATCTATCTATCTATCTATATAATCAGGCCCAAACCCCACTTTTCATATTTTTGTACGTAAAACTTTAATTCAATTTAAAACTGTTAATGTCTATAATTAATACATTAATTAATACATTAATTAATACATTAATTAATACATTAATTAATACATTAATTAATACATTAATTAATACATTAATATAATACATTAATTAATACATTAATTAATACATTAATTAATACATTAATTAATACATTAATTAATACATTAATTAATACATTAATTAATACATTAATTAATACATTAATTAATACATTAATTAATACATTAATTAATGTAATGTCCTATTTTATGTAATTATTGAACTGTGTATTGGACCAAAACCTGTGCATATGATTTACAATGAAAACAATTTTTGAAGTCAAAACGCTATCTATCTATCTGTGTGTGTCTGTGTAATAATAATAATAATAATAATAATAAACGGTTTATTAAAGAATGGCAGCCTCATGAGCTGAAAATACACATTTTACAATTTAGTGGATGAACATGAGATGTACAGATATGAGGATGGTAAGCTCAGTTTACAAACAAAATAAATAAATACAATAATGATGCATGTGCAGAATACAAATTATCATAAAATAACCATGAGAGTAATTGATATACAGTACATATACACATTTATTTACTTACTCATATACAGAACATACGTATATACACGTACGTGCGCACATACATATACATACATATATAGGAACATAAGAACATGCAGTAAGTGTGCACATGTCTGTATACACAAACGCTCACGTATGCACACAAACATAAATACATACAGAAACTGTGTGTGTGTGTGTGTGTGTGTGTGTGTGTGTGTGTGTGTGTGCCACAAAATTAAATTGATTTTTTTACAGTCCGAAGAGATATGTAAAAAACAAGCCCTAGTTTCAGAAAGGAAGGAAGGCGAGTGGAAAACTTTCTAGCAACTTTTTATGGACACAAAATTCGGCTCTCATAATACCTTCCCTGCCTTCCTTACTGCTCTCTCGCTCTCGCTCTCTCTCTCTCTCTCTCTCTCTCTCTCTCTCTCTCTCTAGATACTAAAAGGTTTCGACAAAGTCGATGTAAATGCAGTATTCACATTAAACAATACTAATCAAACTCGCGGAAATGGAATGAAATTAAAAACCAAAAAGGCAAACCTAGATGTCACAAAGAGTTTCTTCACCTACAGTGTGGCGACAGAGTGGAATAAACTACCAGCGAGAGTGGTGGAGAGCGACACAATAAACGCTTTCAAGGGAAGGCTTGACCTCTATCTGCAGAGGGCTGGGGTGATATGGAAAAAAGAAAAAAAATATATATGTATGTGTATGTGTACACTTACAGTATGTATATATATATGTATATATATACTGTATATATATATGTATGTATGTGTGTATGTATGTATGTGTATATGTGTATGTATATGTACCGGTGTATATATATATATATATATATATATATATATATATATATATATATATATATATGTATGTATATATGTATGTATGTGTATATGTGTATGTATGTGTGTATATGTATGTACCGGTGTATATATATAGTTTGTAAGGCCAGACCGCCTAGTAAGGACCTTGAGGTCTGTGTGGTCTGTGTATCTATGTAGCTCTATGTAGCTCGCTCTCTCTCTCTGTATATATGTTTTATTTTTATGTGAATGAAAGAGACAAAAGGTAAAGCTACATGTAACAAGTGTCTCTCCCTAAGTTGAAAGAGTGACAGAGCCAAAATCAAGGCACGTTAAAGTCAAATTGTCTGGACGCACGGAGCTTGAAGCAGTTTAAGTCAAAGGATGAGGGAAAGACAGATTGAGGGAGAGAGTTCCAAAGAGAGCCTAGGAAAATGTGTTCAATCTTGGGTTTGAGAGTTGGAAAGAATAGGGGTTGGAGTGTGTTGAAAGGCGGGTGCCCTCCAATCTACATAAGGGAGAGGGTGTACATCAAGAGACCTCTGAAGAACATTGATTAAGAAATCTTTAAAATTTATATGATTTTGGCCCTGTCACTCTTTCAACTCTAGGGGAGGCACTCGTCACAGGCAGTTCTGCCTTTTGTCTCCCTCATCCACATGAAAACAATAATATGGTATGTGTGGTCTGTATCTCTATGTAACTCTATGTAAAGCCGGTATCACACGAGAGCATTTAATATCAACATTTTGCTGGCAACATTTATGGAATATTTTGCACTGGTATCGGAAACTAGACTGATGATAGATGAATTTAGGTGACCGAAATATATTAAAAGCTGACCTCATAAGCTTCCAGACCAGTGTTGCGGATAAATGTTGAGGGAAAAAGCGCTCGTGTGATACCGGCTTAACCCAATCAGTCTCTCACCCCTTCAATCCCAAGCTACTAATTAAGCCATAAGTTTGATCAGTGGCGTTACTATATCCTCATTATATAATATTCAATGGGGGATGGTTCACGTTTTGGGCGATTTTTGCATATATTAATTATTTTTACATATATTAATTATTTTTGCATATGTTAATTATTTTTGCATATATTAATTATTTTTGCATAAATTAATTATTTTTGCATAAATTAATTATTTTTGCATATATTAATTATTTTTGCATATATTAATTATTTTTGCATATATTAATTATTTTTGCATATATTAATTATTTTTGCATATATTAATTATTTTTGCATATATTAACTATTTTTGCATATATTAATTATTTTCGCATATATTAATTATTTTCGCATATATTAATTATTTTTATCTAGTTTCCTCCCTAGACCTCCATCAAATTTAAACAAAAAAACATCCATTAGATCCCCCTTCTAGATAAATTTGTACATTTTTCGGTAGAAAAATTTCCCGGCCGAAGGCCGGTTCTTCCAACATTACAGGCTCACTATCGTTCGCCAGGGGAAAAAAATCGACACCTAAATAGCACGAGAGGTCTAAATATTGACGACAAAATGCGGTGAAAGGTCTTAAAATCTACTAACTAATGGGGCAAACATCTCAACATCTGAAAACTAACCAGTCTCCCCCTTCAATCCCAGGCTACTAATTAAACCATAAGTTTGATAAGGGGCGTCACTATAATTATATATACACATAATATAATATTTAACGGGCTAGTGGCTGGTTTGGGGGTCTATTTATTCATTTTTTTATATATATTGTTAGTTTCCTCGCTAAACCTCCCTCAAGCTTAGAAAAACACCCACTAGACACCCCCCCCCCCCCCTCTAATTTTTCTACCGAAAAATTTACACATTTATCTTGAAGGGGGGGGGGCCCTTCAAGATAAATGTGTAAATTTTTCGGTAGAAAAATTTCCCGGCTGACCGGTTCCTCTTCAAATTACAGGCTCGCTATCGCTCACCAGGGAAAAAATTGACACCTAAACGGTAAGTCAAGTCTTAAAATTGACATCGAAATGGGGCGAAAAGTGTTAAAATCGCCAAACTAATGGCCCGAACGTCTTAAAATCTGAAAACCGATGGGGCTAAACACGATGGAGAAGGGGGACAAGAAAAGCAACTCCCTGCCCCTTAATCGCTCACATGTTGACGGACACGAAGCACCCCACCCTTTACCCAATATATATATATATATATATATATATATATATATATATATATATATATATATATATTGCCTTTACCCAGCTCCCTCAGGCTAAATATTTCAGAGCTCGATTTCAGTTTTAGAGGGTTTTTTTGGAGAGTAATGAATATATTTGAATAATTATGGTCAAATTTCTCTTTCTCTTTAGGTGCTTGTGTGAATGTGTGTGTGTGTGTGTTTATCGAATTAATATTTTGTTATGTATAATGTATAACTGAAATTTATTCGCCATAGGTGAGAAATGTACTTTTGTTTTCATATACTATTTTAATAACTAAACCTTAATGCTTTTAGCTAACAAATACTGGCTATGATTGGATGGAACTAGTGACAATATATTTTTGTTATTTCCATTTAACCTCGAGTGAAATCTATTGGGGGCAAGACTCGCCCACAAATGTTTAGTGTGGGTCTTGGCAGGCGGGGCACCCCCTATGCTTCATAAAATCATGTTTAGTGTGGGTATCGGCAGGCACCCCCTATGCTTCATAAAATCATGTTTAGTGTGGGTATCGGCAGGCACCCCCTATGCTTCATAAAATCATGTTTAGTGTGGGTATCGGCAGGCACCCCCTATGCTTCATAAAATCATGTTTAGTGTGGGTATCGGCAGGCACCCCCTATGCTTCATAAAATCATGTTTAGTGTGGGTATCGGCAGGCACCCCCTATGCTTCATAAAATCAGGTTTAGTGTGGGTATCGGCAGGCACCCCCTATGCTTCATAAAATCATGTTTAGTGTGGGTATCGGCAGGCACCCCCTATGCTTCATAAAATCAGGTTTAGTGTGGGTATCGGCAGGAACCCCCTATGCTTCATAAAATCATGTTTAGTGTGGGTATCGGCAGGCACCCCCTATGCTTCATAAAATCATGTTTAGTGTGGGTATCGGCAGGCACCCCCTATGCTTCATAAAATCATGTTTAGTGTGGGTATCGGCAGGCACCCCCTATGCTTCATAAAATCAGGTTTAGTGTGGGTATCGGCAGGCACCCCCTATGCTTCATAAAATCATGTTTAGTGTGGGTATCGGCAGGCACCCCCTATGCTTCATAAAATCATGTTCAATCCATAAAGTTAAGGGGAGATTTTTAGTGTGTTTCGTAGACTTCCATCAAGCTTGAAATTACACCCCCTTGACCTCCTTTCAAGATAAATGTTTACATTTTTCGGTAGAAAAATGTCCCGGCCTAAGGCCGGTTCCTCTTAAATTACAGGCTCGCTATCGCTCGCCAGGAAAAAATAGACACCTAAATGGCACGAAAGGTCTTAAAAGTGACATAAATGGGGCAAAAGTTCTTAAAATTGCCAAACTAATGTGGCGAACGTCTTAAAATCTCAAAAGCAATGGGGCTAAGCATGAGGGAGAAAGGGGTAAATTAAAAAAATCCCTCAAGTGGAAATCTCCCCACCCGTACAGCCCCAGCGACGCGCCTGACGCGTCGGCGATGTATGTAACGCACAGCCCCAGAGACGCGCCTGGCGCGTCACCCTAATTGCGCCGACCGTAACCTCAGGTGTAGCCACTCAAGAGGGCTCAGATTTGTATGGGAACTGTGTACGTATCCCACGCAACCGTGCCGATGGTTGAAAACTCTCAAAGTCCACGTGCGTGCGCGCGAGCGCGCAATAACCTGTTTTTTTGGGATAATTGCCTTCAATTTTTTACTCTTATAAAATCCATTTTCGGGGGCTCTGTAGGACCATTTTTTAAGCTTTTTGAGCGGTTTTTCGTGGTTTTTCCTTCATTCCTAACCCATTCGCTATTGTTTCTGGAATAAAACCATTTTTTGAAAACCGGCCGGGTTCTGGTGCGCAAACATTACAAAACTAGCCGGGGCTCCACGGGTTAACCCCTTCGCCACCATGACGTCAATTTCAACGTGTTCTGGTTACCATTAGATGATTTGCTTTAGTTGGTAATCTACCTATTCGAATCAAATGGGTAAATACGATCTGAATAAACCCTCTTAGTAACATATAGGTCCTTGTTAACCCTCTCAGACATATGACGCGATTTTGAGCCGATTAGGGATACTTTAAATCCATTGTTACCATCAGGGGTATTTAGAAACCTTTAATTTAGTTACTTTAACCTCTGCAGTTGTGTTTGAGTTAGCTGTGGGCAGAAAACTAATTTTGGAGAGGTAATTATAAGAGTGAGAGAACTCCATTTCTTATTGCTAATCTGGCAACCACTGCGTCATATGGTCGTGAAAGGGTTAAACAGCATAAAATCCTCTAATTTTAGCCAGAATCAAAGTTAAAGAGGCGTCATGGTGCTGAAGGGGTTAAATATCATGTCATTTTCAAATCATCAAGGGAGGGTGAACAAAGCTACAGGTTAGTTATGTACACTCGGTCAAAAAAGTATCTGCAACCCTACCCTGATAATCTGGTGTGTACAGAGCTTGGTAGGGTTGCCATATCTCTGCCTGCAACTATGTCTTTCTATACTACTACCTACCTCTGTTTTTACAACAGAAGACCTCAGTGATATCCCTACACCATCACCGATTCAGATTGATAATTCAGATGTTCTAAGCAATATCACCGTTACAGAGAGAGAAGTATTGAATTGTTTAGATAAACTCAAGGTAAATAAAACGCCTGGACCTGATACAATCTCGCCTAGAGTTCTAAAGGAAGCTAAGGATGAGCTCTCCAAACCACTGACATTACTATTCAATAAATCCTTGCAGTCTGGAACTATGCCTGATCAGTGGAAGATAGCCAACGTAACACCGATATTCAAAAAAGGCAGCAAATCCCTACCCAGTAACTATCGTCCAATTAGCTTAACCTCAGTTTGTATGTAAAATGCTAGAAACGGTCATAAGAGACAGACTCGTAAATCACTTAGAGGAAAATAACATACTTAAAGATACTCAACACGGCTTTCCTAAAAAACGTTCCTGTTTAACAAACCTCTTAGACTTCTTCTACGATATCCTCAACCTCTACGATGAGAGTAAAGCTGTAGATATTATATACCTTGATTTTCAAAAGGCCTTTGACAAAGTTCCCCACAAACGTTTACTGCTAAAACTAAAAGCGCATGGAATACAAGACGGTGTGTTGAAATGGATAGAAAATTGGCTCAGCGACAGAAAGCAAAGAGTAGTCATAAACGGTAAGGCATCTAAATGGACCAATGTAAGTAGCGGGATACCCCAGGGATCGGTACTAGGACCAATTCTCTTTCTAATTTACATCAACGACATAGATGAGGGTCTCACCTGTACAATCTCAAAATTTGCTGACGATACAAAAATTGCAAATAGCGTACTCTCAAAAGATCAAGTTGACGATATGCAACACAATCTAGATAAATTGTCACATTGGGGCCCAAATTTGGCAAATGAGTTTCAATGCGGATAAATGTAAAGTACTACATATCGGATACCTAAATGAGAAAGCAAACTATTCGATGAATGGCACTCAGCTTAAGAATGTAAACAGAGAAACCGATCTGGGAGTAACAATATCGAGTAACCTAAAACCGAGTCAACAATGTTCAGAAGCTGTTAAGAAGGCAAACAAAATAATTGGCTTTATAGGCAGGTCATTTGAGCATAAATCTAAAGACGTTATCCTAACCCTTTACAATTCCTTAGTCCGCCCTCTTCTGGAATACTGCGTTCAATGCTGGTGCCCTTATTACCAAAATGACATAAACAAGCTAGAACGAGTTCAACGTAGAGTTACCAAAATGATACCTAGCCTAAAGAACAAACCATACAAAGAGCGTCTTAGAGAATTAAATCTATTTCCTTTAGCCCAGCGCAGATTAAGAGGTGACTTAATTCAAGTGTTCAAAATCATCAAAGGCATCGACAATATGAACTGTAGTAAGTACTTCACTATCAACCAATCTAATTACACGCGGGGAAACGGTTGCAAAATTATTGGTAAATCTTTTAACTCGCACGAATCTAAGAATTTCTTCTTCAATCGAGTTGTCAACTTGTGGAATGGGCTTCCCCGAGACGTTATAGACTGCAGCACTGTTGATTCATTTAAACTCCGCATCAAACCCGCGACTGACTGCGTTTGTAAATGAATAACTCTATTTTATCCTCCCCTCAGTTACTAACCCATATGTCCCCTACTAACTTCCTAGTCCTGCCACGGACATTAGTTCCAGGGCAGTAGTTCCCTTTCCAATGTTCCCTTACCCACTCTAAACCACTGTTTGGACACTTGATCCTCAGTGTTTTGGAGGACAAGCAGCCTAAAAGGGTCATTATACCTGTTGTTGCTTGATTTCCTTTGTACTCCTTTGTACTCCTTTGTACCAATATACTTAAGGGGAGATCTCCATTTGAGGGATTTTTTTCTTGACCCCTTTCTCCCTCATGTTTAGCCCCATTGCTTTTGATATTATAAAACGTTTGCCCCATTAGTTTAGCGATTTTAAGAACTTTCACCCCATATTAAGACCTTTCGTGCAATTCAGGTGTCGATTTTATCCTGGCGAGCGATAGCGAGCCTGTAATTTAAGAGGAACCGGCCTTTGGCCGGGAAATTTTTCTACCGAAAAATGTACAAATTTATCTTGAAAGGGACTCAAGGGGGTGTAATTATAAGCTTGATGGAGGTCTAGGGAACAAACTAAATACCTCAACTTGAGACCTACTACCTACGACCTATGACTTATATTACCGAGCTGTACACACCAGATAATCAGCGCAGATACTTTTTTGACCGAGTGTACGGCTCATTAGTGTTTTCCCCGTCCTTTCCATGTAGAGAACAAGATAAGTTAAGTATGACCATATATGTAAAGCTTGCCAGGAACAATAGACATTAGGCGGACCCATGTCTCCCTTGGGTTTAGTTCCATTAGTTTTGACATTTTAAGACGTTTGGCCCATTAGTTTGGCGATGTTAACACCTTTCGCCCCATTTCGTTGTCAATTTTAAGACCTTTCGTGCCATTTAGGTGTCGATTATTTCCTGGCGAGCGATAGCGAGCCTGCAATTTTATGAGGAATCGGCCATCGGCCGGGAAATTTTTCTACCGAAAAATGTAAACATTTATCTTGAAGGGGGGTCTAGGGGGTGTTTTTCTAAGCTTGGAGGTCTAGGGAGGAAACTAAAAAAATATATGAATAAATGAATTAATAGACCAAACAAACGGCCAGTCTCCCCTTAATTAAGGGGAGGTTTCTAGTGTGTTACTTAGACCTCCATCAAACTTAAAATTACATCCCCTAGACCCCCTTTCAAGATAAATATGTACATTTTTCGGTAGAAAATGTCCCGGCCGAAGGCCGATTCCTCTTAAGTTACAGGCTCGCTATCGCTCGCCAGGAAAAAATAGACACCTACATGGCACGCAAGGTCTTAAAATTGACAGAAATGGGGCGAAAGTTATTAAAATCGCCAAACTAATGGGGCAAACGTCTTAAAATATCAAAAGCAATGGGGCTAAACATGAGGGAGAAGGAAGTTCGAAAAAAAATCCCTCAAGTGGAAACCTCCCCTTAATAGCTATAGCATAAATGAGAAGGGACATCAGCTCGCTAAAATGACAAGGAGGGGAAGGAAGACGACGGGAAATATAATTGGATGGTGGGAACAGGGATAAAATGGTGCCCCCTAATTCTGCCTCGGGTTATGAACGTGTGTAATGAAAACGGACAGACTGTAATGAAACGGAGGGAGAAAGTGGGAATTAAGGTATACTGGACGAGAGAGAGATAGATAGATGGATAGATAGATAGATAGATGGATAGATAGATAGATAGATAGATAAACAGACAGACGGACGGACGGATGGATGGATAGATAGATATATACCGGTATATAGATGTGTAATGAAAATGGACATACTTCAAAATAAAGCTATTAGATTAATCAATAACCCTGCAATCACACAGGACCTTCCTACATTATCCATACGAAGAAACCTTGCAGCCCTTGCATTATTCTACAGATATTTTCACAGCAATTGTTCCGAGGAACTTGCTTCAATTGTGCCGCCTCTCCACATCTTTCCCCGTAGAACTAGGGCGGCTGAGAGCGTCCATGAATTTACACTTTCTCCTCCACAATGCAGAACTTCTGCTTATCAGAATTCATTTATCCCCAGAGCTACTACTTTTTGGAATTCACTTCCCTCGAATTGCTTTCCACAAACTTACAATCTACAAATGTTTAAATCCAGTTGTTACAAACATTTTATGAATGGAGGATGCCGTTAGGCACATGGACCTTTTTGTTTTATCTGTGTTTTTCCTTCCTCCGTTCATTGTCTCTTAAAAAAAATAAAAATAAAAAAAATAAAAAAATGAAAGGGAGAGAGAAGGGGGAAGGTATAGTGGACGAGAGATAGATAGCTAGAGAGATATAGATGGGTAGATATATAGATAGATGTGTAATGAAAACGGACAGACTATAATGAAACGGAGGGAGAAAGGGGAAAGGTATAGTGGACGAAAAATAGATTGTTAGATAGAATGGTGGATATATTAGATAGATAGATAGAGATAGATAGATAGATAGATAGATAGATAAACAGACAGACAGACAGAAATATAGATAGATACACAGAAAGATAGATAGATAGATAAATAGATAGATGGGTAGATATATAGATAGATGGATAGATAGATAGATGTGTAATGAAAATGGACAGACTATAATGAAACGGAGAGAGAAAGGGGGAAGGTATACTGGACGAGAGAGAGAGAGATAGATAAATAGATAGATAGATAGATAGGTATATAGATAGATAGGAAAATAGGTAGGTAGTTATAGATACACAGATAGATAGATAGATTGATACATAGATGGAAATGGAAATAGTGTTAAAGTTACATAGACTTACATAGATACACAGGCCACATGGTCCTAACGAGACGATCTGGCCATAAATATTACTGGTAGACGATTCATTCTCATATACAAAGACAGTGGAAAAGAAGGACAGTACAGCAAAAAAGGCTCGCTCTCACCCCCCTTTCACTCGCTCTGGCAAAAGCCAAGAGAGGTAGAGAAGAGAGAGGTCCCGGAGAGGTTCCGTTCACAACAGGCAGACACGTAGCGGATTTTTTTTTTTTTTTTTTGTAATACATTGCCCGCCCTCATATTTCCAGGCAGGGCCCATATACACCGGCTCCTCGGGCCGGGTGCCTGACGGACTATTATCTAGTCCAACTGGCGGCCGACCTCCACTCCCTACGACCGCGTTCTCACTCATCTATTCACAAGCATTTCCCACTCAGTCCTATTCATCACCAGAATATAAAAGATGAATTTCAATTATGCCTTCACTTTCACAGGTTCTCCTAGCCTGAATAAAATTGGTTAATGATAGCCAGAAAAACGAAGAGGCTCACCAATACGCAGAAAAGGGTTTAAATAAAAAAATAAAATAGGCGGACTGAGAAAAATCAGTAACAAAAACAACAATAAAAAAAAAAATAAAAAAAAAAAATAATAATAATAATAATAATAATAATAATAATAATAATAACAATAATAATAATAAAAAAACAACAATAATAACACCGGCCCCATTCAGCCAGCTCCCATAGAACACTCTTCTTATCTAGGCTGCAAAAACCCGAGCCAGACAAAGGAGACAGCCCAGCCAGCCATGGTCTTATATTAGGGGTTGATATGAGTTACATGATAATAATATGGGGAGACTGGCCGTTTGTTTGGTCTATTAATTAATGTATTTATATAGTTTAAAAGTTTCCTCCCTAGATCTCCATCAAGCTTAAAAAAACACCCCCTCTTCAAGATAAATTTGTACATTTTTCGGTAGAAAAATGTCCCGGCCGAAGGCCGGTTGCTCTTAAAATACAGGCTCGCTATCGCTCGCCAGGAAAAATCGACACCTAAATTGCATGAAAGTTCTTAATATTGACAAAGAAATAGGGCGAAAAGTCTTAAAATTGCCAAACTAATTGTCCGAACGTATTAAAAATTTAAAACTAAAGGGACCAAACATGAGGGAGATGGGCCAGAAACAAAAACATCTCCCCTTACATTAGGGGCTGATGTGAGTTATATGATACTATTAAGGTCTAGTTTGTAGGGGCTTAGCCTTTTGTTTAGACCTTACAAGTTTCTGTAGTTCTCAGCAAGTAAATATTGGGGCTGAGAGAGAGAGAGAGAGAGAGAGAGAGAGAGAGAGAGAGAGTGAGAGAGAGAGAAAGAGAAAGAGAGAGTGAGAGAGAGAGAGAGAAAGCGAGAGAGAGAGAGAGAGAGAGAGAGAGAGAGAGAGAGAGAGAAAGAGAAGAGAAAGAGAGAAAGAGAGAGAGAGAGAGAGAGAGAGAGAAAGCGAGCGAGTGAGAGAGAGAGAGAGAGAGAGAGAGAGAGAGAGAGAGAGAGAGAGAGAGAGAGAGTTGCACAGATACTCAGACCACACAGACCTTGCGGCCCCTACTAGGTGGTCCGGCCTTAATACTAATAGACAAGGGGCTGCTTATAGTAGACGAATAGGACAGCAATGTAGAAGGCTCTCTCCTCACCCTCCATCCCCTCCGGCTAAAAAAACCGTATCGGAAAAAGAGGATGAAGTGTAACCTGAAGGGTCAGGAAATGCCCACTAGGAAAATTATTATAGATTATAGAAAGAAATTATTATAGATTATAGAAAGAATTATTATAGATTATAGAAAGAATTATTATAGATTATAGAAAGAAATTATTATAGATTATAGAAAGAATTATTATAGATTATAGAAAGAATTATTATAGATTATAGAAAGAAATTATTATAGATTATAGAAAGAAATTATTATAGATTATAGAAAGAAATTATTATAGATTATAGAAAGAAATTATTATAGATTATAGAAAGAAATTATTATAGATTATAGAAAGAAATTATTATAGATTATAGAAAGAAATTATTATAGATTATAGAAAGAAATTATTATAGATTATAGAAAGAAATTATAGATTATAGAAAGAAATTATAGATTATAAAGAATTATATAGATTATAGAAAGAATTATAGATTATAGAAATTATAGATTATAGAAAGAAATTATTAGATTATAGAAAGAAATTATTATAGATTATAAGAAATTATTATAGATTATAGAAAGAAATTATTATAGATTATAGAAAGAAATTAGTATAGATTTCGAAAGAATTATAGATTATAGAAAGAAATTATAGATTATAGAAAGAAATTATAGATTATAGAAAGAAATTATTATAGATTATAGAAAGAAATTATTATAGATTATAGAAAGAAATTATTATAGATTATAGAAAGAAATTATTATAGATTATAGAAAGAATTATTATAGATTATAGAAAGAATTATTATAGATTATAGAAAGAAATTATAGATTATAGAAGAAATTATTATAGAGATTATAGAAAGAAATTATTATAGATTATAGAAAGAAAATTATTATTAAAGAAATTATTATAGATTATAGAAAGAAATTATTATAGATTATAGAAAGAAATTATTATAGATTATAGAAAGAAATTATAGATTATAGAAAGAAATTATTATAGATTATAGAAAGAAATTATTATAGAAATAAATTATTATAGATTATAGAAAGATATTAGTCTGGAAGGGATTTCTGATTCCTTTATATTAAGGGGAGATCTCCACTTGAGGGATTTTTTTCTGGACTCCTTTCTCCTTCATGTTTAGCCCCATTGTTTTTCTAATTTTAAGACGTTTTCCCCATTATGTTGACGATTTAAAGAACTTTCAACCCATTTCTGTCAATTTTAAGACCTTTCGTGCCATTTAGGTGTCAATTTTATCCTGGCGAGCGATAGCGAGCCTGTAATTTAAGAGGAACCGGCTTTCAGCCGGGACATTTTTCTACCGAAAAATTTACAAATTTATCTTGAAAGAGGCTCAAGGGGGTGTAATCTTAAGCTTGATGGATATCTAGAGACCAAACTAAAAACCTCCCCTTAATCCAATCTCAGAGAGGAGAGAGACTTAAGGGGAGACTGACCGTTTGTTTGGTCTATTAATTCATATATTCATATATTGTTTTAGTTTCCTCCCTAGACCTCCATCAAGCTTAGAAAAACACCCCCTAGACCCCCCTGCAAGATAAATTTGTACATTTTTCGGTAGAAAAATGTCCCGGCCGAAGGCTGGTTCCTCCTAAAATTGCAGGCTCGCTATCGCTCGCCAGGAGATAATCGACACCTAAATGGCACGGAAGATTTTAAAATTGACAACGAAATGGGACGAAAGGTCATAAAATCCCCAAACTAATGGAACCAACGTCTTAAAATCTCAAAAAATAGTGGGGCTAAACATTAGGGAGAAGGGGGTCCAGAAAAACGGTCTGCCTCCCCTTAACTAGTGGGTACAAAATAACAATGTTTCGACCATGTACTAATCTCATGAAAGCAATATTGATCGCTGCAAATGAAAGCTTGAGAACAACTTGCACAGTGAGTGTTCCGAAGAGAGAGAGAGAGAGAGAGAGAGAAGAAACTTTTCTTTAAGGGGAGATGGGCCGGTTTTCTGGACCACTTTCTCCCCTCATGTTTAGCCCCATTAGTGTTTAGATGTTAAGATGTTTGCCCCATTACTTATTCGATTTCAAGACCTTTCGCCCTATTTCTTCGTCAATATTTAGAACTTTCGTGCCATTTAGGTGTCTATTTTTTCCCTGGCGAACGATAGTGAGCCTGTAATGTTGGAAGAACCGGCCTTCGGCCGGGAAATTTTTCTACCAAAAAATGTACAAATTAATCTAGAAGGGGGATCTAATGGATGTTTTTTTTTAATTTGATGGAGTTCTAGGGAGGAAACTAGAAAAATAATGAATGCATGCAAAAAAAAAACGCCCAAAAAGTGAACCATGCCCCTTCATGGCAATAAAAAACAATCGAATCTTGCATCTGTATTGAAAGTAATATTATATTTTCTTGACATGAACTTAATTGAATTTATGGTTGGTTTATGAATGCCTATAAATTAAGCTTAATGTTGTTGTTTGTTTCATTGTAAAATATACAATAACAAATAATACTTGAATAATCATGATATTTAATTGTATACTTTACAAGGGTCCATGAACATAGGTAATTGCTAACTGCTTATTGCCATGAATGTTTAGTCAATTCTTAAAATATCACCAACCCACCAACCAACTAACTTACAAATAACTCTAATCAATGAAATAAATTAAACTATTCAATAATACAACAATAACTGAAATAATAATACGAACACATGATATACTATATAATCTACATCATAGTATAAGGAAAACAAAATTGTAAACCAACCCCAATTTGGTCCATAGAGTAGACAAGACAACAAATTCTAATATTGTTTCATATATTTCCCTAAGGTAATTTACAGCCACGGAACAGTCGAGTTAATGCCCTCGTATGTTCTAATTCCCGGGGGTTAGCTAAGAGGACTGTGTGTGTGAGGAGGGGGGGAGGCTGTGTTTCTGTGTGTGTGTGTGTGTGTGTGTGTAGACTGTCATGTTTGCGTGTTCGAATTTGTCTGTGGGTGTACGTATGTTTTTTTTTGTTTTTTTCTATATTCCAACTACTCCCTCTCGGGCATAGGCTGAGAGCCTGTACACTCCACCGCTGAACACGGTGAGGCCCGTGAGGTCTTGTTCCAGTCTAGGGAGTGAGACATGCGAAGCACCCATTCACGGCTCAAAGAAACCCCATCTCTGAAGCCGCTTCGCCTCTGCACTTCACCGTCTCATCCCCCAGATTCGGACCCTCACTCTCAGAACGCCACCTATTGAGCAATTAACTCACTAGGCATTGCCCCCCTGACACATATGGGAATATTCACACAATGCTATTTAATCAGGGAACAATGAGGGTATTTTTTATGTTTGTATTTCGGTGTGCTGTGGTAATGTGTAGGGCATAATTTGCGAGTGTTTGAAGGTCTATTTGCCTGTGTGTGTGTGTGTGTGAGTGTGTGTGTGACGACGTAAGGTATTCTCCACCGCTTCCCAGACCGAACATACCCTAGCCACTACTCGCTTTATCTGAACGTCTTAAAATCTCAAAAGCAAAGAGGCTAAACATGAAAGAGAAAGGGGTCCAGACAAAAATCCCTCAAGTGGAAATCTCCCCTGAAGGCGTTATGAAAGCGACTCTCTCTCTCTCTCTCTCTCTCTCTCTCTCTCTCTCTCTCTCTCTCTCTCTCTCTCTCTCTCTCTCTCTCTCTCTCTCTCTCTCTCTCTTACCAAGGCCCCGTCACGGTATCAAATTAATCTAGGAAGTTTAAGTCGAGCCAGGGTGTCGCGAGAGTGTGTGTGTGTGTGTGTGTGTGTTGTGTTTGTCTGTATTGTGTGTGTTGTGTGGTTGTGGTGTGTGTGTGGTGAAGGAGGTGTTATGTAAGTGTGTGATGGGAGTGGGGGAGGTGTATGTGTTTGTGTGTGTCTACGTAGCGAGTGTGTGTGTGTGTAGCGAGTGTGTGTGTGTGTGTGTGTGCATGTGTGTGTGTGTACGTCGCGAGTGTGTGTGTAACGTGTGTGTGTGTGTGTGTAGCGAGTGAGTGTGTGTGTTTGTGTGTATATATAGCGATTGTGTGTGTGTGTAGCGAGTGTGTGTGTGCATGTGTGTGTGTGTGTACGTCGCGAGTGTGTGTGTGGAGGTGTTGTTGTTGTTGTTGTGTGCGTCGTGCCTGCAAAAGTGAGCCATCCTCACCAAAGCAATTAACAGAGCCAATTAATTAGGTCTTGAGCGCAGAAGAGAGAGAGAGAGAGAGAGAGAGAGAGAGAGAGAGAGAGACAGAGAGAGAGACAGACAGACAGACATAGAGCGAGAGAGAGAAAGAGAGAGAGAGAGAGCGAGAGAGAGAGTAAAGTGGAAGTAGTGGGAGTAATATTGTCGGTGAAGAAGGGGCTGTCAACTCCGTGAGAATGAATTTATATTCCAGACAAAATATTTACCTCCTGTTGTGAGATATGAGAAGGATGGTGTCTGAGTGTGTGTGTGTGTGTGTGTGTGTGTGTCTGTGTCTGTGTGTCTGTGTCTGTGTGTAGACAATTATATGTTCATTCCTATGCCTTTAAGTGTGTGAAGCAGCCACTTTGCATAGGATACGAATGAAAGTCAAATACATTTTTATTTACATTCATCATGCTTGAAAGTAAAAATGTGAGAGCCGTTTTAAAGGTATGGTGTGCCTTTTAAAATCATGCTTGGCTATTGCAAAGCTACAATTAAGTATGTTATTTGTTTTATCTTATTATACAAAGCAATATAATTAGGAGAGGTGTGGCGGAATGGTCTTGCCACTGGACTGGTAATCCAATGGACCCGGGTTCGAATCCTAATATGTCAATGGGAAGATATTGTTGGGATTGAATTTGTGCTGTACCTAGTTTCAGTGCATTACCACAGCACACCGAAATGCCCCCCCAAAAAATACCCTCATTGTTCCCTGATTAAATAGCACTGTATCAATATTCCCATATTCAAAATATGCTAGAGGGGGGCAATGCCTAGTGAGTCAATTGCTCAATAGGTGGCGTTCTGAGAGTGAGGGTCCGAGTCTGGGGGATGAGACTGTGAAGCACGGAGGCGAAGCGGCTTCAGAGATGGAGTTGCTTCGAGCCGTGGAAGCTTCGCATGTCTCACTCCCTAGACTGGAACAAGACCTCACGGGCCTCACCGTGTTCAGCGGTAGAGTGTGCATGCAGGCTCTCAGCCTATGCCCGAGAGGGAGTAGTTGGAATATGGAAGAAAAAAATAAATAAATAAAAGTAGCAAGAACAGAAGCAGGATTAAAGGGAGATGGGTCATTTTGTGGGAGATTTTTGCATGTATTCGTTTTTATTTTTAGTTTCCTCCCTAGACCTCAATCAAATTAAAACAAAAAAAATCCATTAGATCCCCCTTCTAGATTAATTTGTACATATGTCGGTAGAAAAAATTCCCGGACAAAGGCCGGTTCTTCCAACATTACAGGCTCACTATCGTTCGCCAATGGGGAAAAATCGACACCTAAATAGCACGAAAGCTCTAAATGTTGACGACGAAATGGGGCGAAAGGTCTTAAAATCGACTAACTTATGGGGCAAACATCTTATAACATCTGAAAACTAATGGGGCTAAACATGAGGGAGAAAGTGGTCCAGAAAACCGGTCCATCCCCCCTTAAAGGTAGCAATTTATTGGTTGAATGCCATTTAAATACCCATGAATATATTGCATAAAATCCTCTAATGTTAACCAGAATAAAGAGTAAATATGCGTCCTCAACTGAAAGAGTTAACCCCTTCATTACCGTGGCGGCCTTTTAACTTTATATTGGCTACTATTAGACGCTTTTAATCAGTTTAAAAAGGTCCTCCAACATTTAATTGGCTTCGAACTATCCCCACTTAATCAATTTTACTAACCACAAATCCGTCTTAAACTGCACAAAATCGTCTAAATATCGCTATCCTTTGTGTATAAGACGTCGCCGGTACAGAAGGGGTTAAGGGGGTAGTGCTTGTTTTTGTGGGTCTATTTAATTATCTATTAACCCTTTCAAGCTCCAATACGCGTTTCTGTTCTGTTTCTGGCTACTATTAGACGATTTTATTCAGATTAGTAACGGGGTATATGGAAGTCAAAGGGTTGATTGAGATGGTAGTTATCCTTTTAATACCCATAGATACTTCCCAAGCGGCACAAATTCGTCTAATGATATCCAAAATCAACTGCTAAAACGCGTCAGAGCTTCAAAGGGTTAATATATTATTTAGTTTCCTCGCTAGACCTCCATCAAGCTTAAAAAACAGCCCCTAAGACCCCTTTCCAGATCAATTTGTACATTTTTCGGTAGAAAAATATGGTTCCTTCTAAAATTACAGGCTCGCTATTGCTCGCCAGGAAAAGTCGACACATAAATGGTACGAAAGGTCTTAATATTGACAAATAAATGGGGCGAAAGGCCTCAAAATCGCCAAACTAACGGAAAAAACGTCTTAAAATCTCAAAACTAATATGCAAAACATTATGGAGAAGGGGGTCCAGAAAAAACAAGACCTACCTCCTTAACCCCTTCTGTACCGGAGACGTCTTTTCAGTTTTATTCTAGCTCTAATTAGACAATCTTCTTAAGTTGAATAATGGGGGCAATAATGGGCTTCAAACTCTCTTAATTATCCCTTTGTACTACCACAGGTCCTTCCTAAGCTGCACAAAACCGTCTAAATATAGCTAGAATATAACACAACCCACGTCGCCGGTACTGAAAGGGTTAAAATAATCTCGGTAATATACGCAGACGTGACGTATTTAACCCCTTCTGTACCGGTGACGTCTTTGTAAGTTAATTCGACCCGTATATCGCCAATTGTGTGCAGCTTAGGAAGGATCTGTGGTAGTAAAAAGGGTTAAGTGGGATAGTTAGAAGCCTGTTAATTGCTGGAGGCCCTTTTTAAACTGAATAAATGCGTCCAATAGTAGCCAGCATAAAGTTTGAAGGGGTTGTTGTTGTTGTTGTTGTTCCCTAAGCTGCCTGGCCGAACAGCCCCGAGTCCCTGAGAAAGGCCATGGCCACGATCGGGCTTTCCCACAGAGCTCTCATTGAGTGTAGATTGTGTTGTTGGCGTAAGTGGTTGTGTGAAATGCAGTCTTCTATGATGTGTTTAATGGTATGGGGTGCTGTGTTACATCCCGGGCAGGTGTCGACAACGGAGTCATCCAGTCTCTTCTGATAGCTCAGGAGAGCTGGATGGTGTCCGCATCTCAGCCTGGCCAGTGGACTCTGTCCTCGCGCGGAAGGGAGGATTCGGAAGGATGGATTTCGGGAGGTCGTGCATGCAGCTGCGTGTTGTCTGTGAGTGAGTGGATGGATCGGTGAGAGATATGAGTATGGATGTGCTTCTGGAAGTTGGTTCGGGGTGGGCAGGGAGGGAGAGAGGAACAATAATTGTGTGTGATACCGTGTGCTGGGTGTTGTTTTGATATTTCTTGGTGTCTGTGGGTATGTTGCCATGTAGTTTAGTGGGTGGTCATGGTTTCGTGGAGGCTGCTGCCAGGAATTGAGTGCCTCTCATGTCCAGATGGTCTTTGACTTTGAAGGATTTTGGTTTCTTGATGTAGTGATCTGTGGGTGCAGTAGCTGTGCAGCTGTAATGATCTTCAGGGCTTTGTTTTGAATAGTCTGTAAGGTCTTATGATGTGTTTTCAGCTAGGTTAGAAGCCCAGGCTGGGCTTGCGTATTCCATCACTGATCTTATGTATTGTTTATATACTGTGGTGGTAGTTTCTTTGTTGTGTCCAAATTTTGTGTGAGCAAGTGACCTGAGGGCGTTAAGTCTGGGTGTCAGTTTCTTTTTAATGTTTGTGGTGTGCTGTTTGAATGTCATATGAGTATCATATGTTACTCCTAGATTTTGGGTGTGTGTGTATGTGTTAGGGGTGTATTGTTTATGGTGAGTTTGAGGGATGTATTCGTGTTCTCCTGTCCAACTTGTGAGCAGGGTTGCGGTGGATTTGGCTGGGGCTAGATTAAGTCTGTTTGTAGTGCACCAGCCATGTAGTGTGTTGAGATAGGGTTGAAGGAGATCTGTTGCTCTTTTTTGGGGTCATGGTGTGGTGCAGGTGAGTGTTATGTCATCTGCATAGGAGGCTAAGTTTATTTGGGGCGTATTGGGTGTAGTTATATCGTGCATATACAGATTGAAGAGTGCGGGCGATAGGACGGATCCTTGTGGGACTCCGTTTGGAAAGTTTCTGATTTTAGAGGACTGACCGGCAAAAGATACGTGTGCACATCTGCCTGCTAGGAAGTTGGCCAGCCACCGTTTTGTGTTTGTTGTGCATGTTTGTGTTATAGATTTTGTTGTTAGGTTGTGGCGAGGGATGGCATCGAAGGCTTTACTAATGTCGAGTGTGGCTAATAGTGATCTGTGTGGTGGTCTAGCTGAATTGATGCCGTCGAAAGCTCTTTGTGTAAGGTCTGTGAGAAGAGTGTTTGTGGAGTGCAGTGGCCTAAAGCCATGTTGTGTTGGAGCTAGGGGTAGGTCAGGTGTAATTAGTTGTAATACTAGGCGTTTCCATGACTTTGGAGGGGAGCAAAGGAGTGTGATGGGGCGGTGCGAGGAGGGTAGCGTGGGGTCTTTGTTGGGTTTGGGGAATGTGATGATGATACCATGCTTCCAAATGTCTGGTATTGTGTTGTGTGAATAGCTGTAGTTTGATATGTTAGTGAGTGCTTGTATGCCTTGTGGTCCCAGGTGTCTGAGGTGTATGTTGCTTATGTTGTCTAGGCCACAGGCGGGTGAGTGCTTGAGATTGTTTGATGATATGCTTTGTCTGGTGATTGGTGAAGGGTGATAGTCAGGGTCTGTGGGGAATTGTCTCTTACGTCGGATGACACGTCGGTCGTCTTTGTGAGGTTTTAGGTGGCTGACATGTGAGAAGTGATTGATGAGAGTGTTTGCTTGTTGTGTACATGAAGGAGTAGAGTCTGTTGTTGTGATTGCAGCATGTGATTGTGTTGTGTTGCTGTTGGAAAGTGTGATGCTGTTTAGTGTTTTGTATAGTTTTTTGGGGTTTGTTTTGTGATCAAGTGTTTGTAGGAAGTTATTCCAATTTAGTTTTTGTTGTTCTTGTATTTTGTTGTTAGTTTGGGTGTTGAGTGCTTGAATTTGTTGTGTGATGTCTTGTGTGTGGGGTGCTGGGGATTGTTTCAGTATGTCGCGTTGTCTGATGAGGTTTTGAATTTCTGGTGTGAAGTTGGGGTTGTGTCTTTTTCTGTTACCTCTTGGAATGTGTTTCTTGTCAGCGTTTTGGATAGTTTTATTGAGTATGTGTACAGCATTGTTGATGTTAGTGATGGGTGTACTGTTTAGAGTTGTGAAGTGTTGTTCTGTCTCATTTGTGAATGCTTCCCAGTTAGCTCTTTTATAATTGGTGTATGTGTGTTTGAAGGGGTTAATCAATATAGATTACCAGTGTTATTAGCTTAACCCCTTCCGTACCAGCGATGGCTTTAAACTTTGATTCTAGTTACAGTTAGACGATTTTGTGCAGTTTAAGATGGATCTGTGGTAGTAAAAAAGGGTTAGGCGAGGTATTTCGAAGCTTGTTAAATGCCAGAGAGCCTTTTTAAACTAGATATTACCGTCTAATAGTAGCCATCATCAAGTTAAAAGGACGGCACCGGTACTGAATGGGTTAATAGAAACAGATTAAAGCAAGTATCTTAATGTGACATCGTAAAATGTTAAGGAGAGACTGACCGTTTGTTTGGTCTATTAATTAATGTATTCATATATTTTTTTAGTTTCCTCCCTAGACCTCCATCAAGCTTAGAAACCCCCCCCCCCCCCTTCAAGAATTTTTTTGTAAATTTTTCGGTAGAAAAATTTCCCGGCTCCTCTTAAAATTGCAGGCTCGCTATCGCTCGCCAGGTAATAATCGACACCCAAATGGCAGGAAAGGGCTTAAAATTGACAATGAAATGGGGCGAAAGGTGTTAAAATCGCCAAACTAATGGGCCGAACGTCTTATAATCTTAAAACAAATGGGGCTAAACATTAGGAAGAAGGGGGTCCAGAAAAACGGCCTGCCTCCCCTTAAGCGGATAATATTAAGGGGATAACTTTATTTCTGTAGGTGAAACTGTGGACACAAAATTGATAAGTGAGTTTGTGTATTTACTTGTGACGGAATGTAAGTGTGAGTGTGAGTGTGTGTGAGTGTGTGTGTGTGTGTGTGTGTGTGTGTGTGTGAGGGAGAGAGAGAGAGGGAGAAAAAAAAATGTACATATATTTACATAGATACACTGACCACACAGACCTTATACAATCCCAGCGAGGTGGTCAGGGCTTAATTCTAGTAGAGATAGCTAAACCGAGAGTAAGGAACAGTGGAAGGAAAGGATAGCAAAGAAGGAGAGAGAGAGAGAGAGAGAGAGAGAGAGAGAGAGAGAGAGAGAGAGAGAGGGGGGAGAGACAAAAATATGAGAGATCGAGAGTAAGAAAATGCCGCGAATATTCATATATATATATATATACAGTATATAGATATATAGCCTACACTATACATATATATATACCGTATCTTGTCTTACACGCCTGGCAGCATATAAACAACACACCGCACACGACCTTGAACCCACACTCTCCTCCTTCCTCGGATTACATAAGAAATACCTTAAGGGGGGGTGACCTGTTAAGGGGGGGTGACCTGTTAAGGGGGGGTGACCTGTTTAAGGGGGGTGACCTGTTAAGGGGGGTGACCTGTTAAGGGGGGTGACCTGTTAAGGGGGTGACCTGTTAAGGGGGTGACCTGTTAAGGGGGTGACCTGTTAAGGGGGGTGACCTGTTAAGGGGGGTGACCTGTTAAGAGGGGTGACCTGTTAAGGGGGGGGGTGACCTGTTAAGGGGGGTGACCTGTTAAGGGGGGTGACCTGTTAAGGGGGGTGACCTGTTAAGGGGGGTGACCTGTTAAGGGGGGTGACCTGTTAAGGGGGGTGACCTGTTAAGGGGGTGACCTGTTTTTGTTCCGTGTTGATCTTTCTCTGGCTTGTATCCATTTGGCCCCATTCAGCCTACTGTTTTAAGACGTTTATCCCCATCCAGGTGTCAATTTTTTACTGGTGAGCGGTAGCGAGCCAGCATATTTTTTATTTTTGTTTGACAGCAAGCTAAATTTGTACATTTTTCGATAGAAAAATGTCTCCGGCGAAGCCGGATTTCTTCATACAATGCTGGCTCGCTATTGCTCGCCAGGAAGAAATCGACACCTATATGGGGATAAACGTCTTGAAATAGTTGGCTGAATGGGGCCGAATGGATACAAGCCAGAGAAAGAGAGAAAAGGACAGAAATAACAAAAAGCAGGTCACCCCCCTTAACCCCTACAGTACCAGAGACGTCCTTTTCGTTCTATGGTGGCAACTATTAGACGATGTTATTCAGCTTAGGAAGGACCTCTAGCAATAATAAGGCTTCAAACTATCTCCACCAACCCCCTTTTAGCTACCACAGATCCTTCCTAAGCTGCATAATATCGTCTAAATATAGCTAGCATATAATTAAAAAGACGTCGCCGGTACAGAAGGGGTTAAGGCGGGTCACTGGCTTGTATCCATTCGGCCCCCTTCAGCCAACTGTTTTAAGACGTTTATCCCAATCCAGGTGTCGATTTTGTCCTGGCGAGCGATAGCGAGCCAGCATTGTATGGAGATATCCGGCTTCGCCGGAGACATTTTTCTATCGAAAAATGTTCAAATTTAGCTTGCTGTCAGAACAAAAATATTTTTATGCTGGCTCGCTACCGCTCGCCAGGAAAATACTGACACCTGGATGGGGGTAAACATCTTAAAACAGTAGGCTGAATGGGGCCTAATGGATACAAGCCAAAGACAGAGGGAGTGAAAGAGAAAACAAAAAGCGAGGTGGGCTCCCTTAACATCACCCCGATCCTCCCAAAGCCCAGTCACAGTCCTCTGAAGCCAGGCATAACACCTCAATAAAACTAAACAAAACTAAATAAAACTAAACAAAACTAAATCAACGTCTCTTCATATACCCCAAAACAATTCGTGAACAAGACGAGATAAAAAAAAAAAAAAAAAAAAAAAAAGCTTCCCCTCGGCACAGAGCGAATACCGGACACACTGTACTAAAGCCGGAGTCACACGGGTCATTTTTCGAGCAATTCTTACGGGCAATTATGGTCTGGAAACTTACAAATTCACACTTTATCAGAATTCAGCCGCCTAACATAATCTACCTTCAGTCTAGTTACCGATACCAGTGCGAAAAAGTTCCGAAATTATAAGAGAAAAAACTTGCTCACGGAAAATTGACGGAAAAAGCTCTCGTGACACACCGAACTAAGGTGAGAAAATACCGGACTATTCGTAGGGATTCCCAAGAACCAGGGGAACGGAAACTCGCAATTTCTCGCAATTTACGGGACGGGAGGAGTACAAGAGACGGAGTACAGGTTACGGAGTTTTTACCCATATATATATATATATATATATTGGTTTTTTTCTTTTCTACTATTAAGGGGAGACTGGCCGTTTGTTTGGTCTATTAATTAATGTATTCATATATTGTTTTAGTTTCCTCCCTAGACCTCCATCAAGCTTAGAAAAACACCCCCTAGACCTCCCTTCAATATAAATTTGTACATTTTTCGGTAGAGAAATGTACCGGCCGAAGGCCGGTTCCTCTTAAAATTGCAGGCTCGCTATCGCTCGCCTGGAAATAATCGACACCTATATGGCGCGAAAGGTCTTAAAATTGACAACGAAAAGGGGTGAAAGGTGTTAAAATCGCCAAACTAATGGGCCGAACGTCTTATAATCTCAAAACTAGTGGGGCTAAACATTAGGGAGAAGGAGGTCCAGAAAAACGGTCTGCCTCCCCTTAATTCACATCCAGATTATAGGCCAATTGTTCTTCATCTACAGATAGCCTATTGTTATGTCCAAATTCTAGGCTAATGTTAATTCACCCACTTATTTTCACATACATTGTACATTTCACATCCCAATTCTAGCCTTACGTTATTGTATTATAGCTATAGTTACCGTACTTTCACATATAGATTGGCTATCGTTTTGTGTTCGTTTATAGTTACTTCCATGTGTGTGTGTGTGTGTGTGTGTTAATAATGTGTGTTTGTGTGAGTGCGTGTGTGTGTGTGTTAATGTGTGTGTGTTTGAATAGTGTGTGTGAGAAAGAGAGAGAGTACTGTGTGTGAATACTGTGTGTGTGACAGAGAGAGAGAGTACATGCACACCACACTTCATTCCTCCACACCAAAATTAAAAAAACACAAAATTATGAATTTTAGCCCAGCCTCGGAGTCCCCAAGGGGGGGGGACCATAAATGCCCCCTCACCCGACCGACCATCCCCTGACGACCCCACACAATTACCTGGACCTCGGCCTGTTACTCTTTCTATTAATTTCTGCAACATTCGCGGACTTTCCTCTAACTTTCACTCTGTTGAGCACCATCTCTCCTCCTACAAACCAACCTGATCTTCTCTTCCTCACCGAAACCCAGGTGTCTGTAGCAACATCCAGCAACCCCTTCTCTGTATCCTCCTACTTTCTCTATCCTAGTTTCAAAGCCAAAGGCGGATGTTGTGCATATGTGCACAACAAACTCACTTGCTCTCGTGTTCCCGATTTCGACTCCTCTGAATTCTCAACTTTATGGCTCAAACTTTCCTGTCATTCTCTTACTAAATATTTCTGTGCTGTCTATCTTTCCCCTAACTCTACCAACTTTCCTAAATTCTTTGACTATCTAAACTCTACAGTGGAACACATTCTATCCATTTCTCCTTTCCTCAGAAATCTCCATCTTAGGAGATTTCAACGTTCCCCACCGCCAATGGCTCTCCTCTCACACTACTGATCCACCTGGTGAACAAGCCTACGTCTTTTCTATCCTAAATGACCTAGAGCAGTTAGTTCAGCACCCACCCGTATCCCGGATCGCATCGGAGATCGGCCCAACATTCTTGACCTGTTTCTAACTTCTAACCCTTCTCTTATACTGTTGATCTTTTCTCTCCTTTGGGCTCCTCCGACCATAAACTTATCTCTGTCACCTGTCCTATCTCTCCAGTACAGCCACCCTATCCCTCCTAGCAGGCGGCGCTTGTGGCCCTTTGGCGGTGCCGACTGAGAGGCTCGCCGGCAGTACTTCTTTGATTTCCCATGGAATTATTTCTGCTTCCATGGCCGAGGACCCTCGGAGAGTGCTGAACGCATTACCGAGGTAATCCTATCGGGCATGGAAGCATACATTTCATTCTCTTTTTCTCAGATTAACTCACAAAAATCTTGGTTTACGCATGCCAGTTTCTACTGCTGTCCGCAATAAGGAGGAAGCATTCAAACAGTACCGTCGCCTTCAAACTCAAGAACTCTCATTCTTCATAGGTTTCTGCCCAGGAAATCATCCAAATCTGTTTCTTCGACTTGCCAAACACTCTTCATCAATAATAAATGCACTGAACTATCCAACTCTAGCTCTTCTTCCCAAACTATTCTGGCATCTAGCCAAAAACCTCTCCCAACAATTGGTATCTTCCTCGTCTTTCCCTCCCCTTTCCCACTCTGATGGCACAACCATCCCTTCTACTTCTTTCCTCTGACACAGCTAAACTCTTTGGCTCAAACTTTTGCTAGAAGACTCCACCTTGGATGATTCCGGTTTTTTTTTTTTTGCTATTCCTCCCTCTCCGCCCACTCCTCTCTCTTATATGCCTAATATCCTAATCTCTTCTAAAGATGTACTTTCTAACCCTCTCTGGGGCTTTAACACTAAAAAGGGCGTACGGTCCGGACGGTGTTCCTCCTGTTGTTCTCACAAACTGCGCTTCCGTTGCTGACTGTCCCTGCCCCTAAGGCCACACTCTTTCGTCTCTGTCTATCCTCTAACGTCTTCTCCCTTCATCGCTGGAAGTTTGCTCACATTCATCAACCTGTCTCCAAAGAAGGGTGACCGCTCTCAACCCTCCAACTATCGGTCCAATTGCTCGATCTCTTGGTCTTTCTAACTTTTTGAAACTATTCTTTGCTCTCCAAATTTCTTAAGCATTTCTCTTCTCATAATCTGTCTGCTCTCAGACCGCCAGTATGGCTTCCTGAAAGGGTTCCGCTCTACTGGTGATCTTCTTTCATGTCTTACTAACTCTTGGTCATCCTCCTTTCGGGACTATCGGTGAGACCTTTGTTCTATTGCACCTAGACATATCGAAAGCCTTCGATAGAGTCCGTGCATAAATCTTTAATTTCTACACTATACCCCTCCTTCGGTTTCTATCCCGCCATCTGTGCCTTTGTCTCTAATTTCCTTCTCCGGCCGTTCCATAGCTGGCGGTTGTGGACGGCCATTGTTCACTTCCTCACCCTATAAACTCCGGTGTTCCTCATGGCTCTGTCCTATCTCCTATTCTCTTTCCTAATTTTTTATATAATGATCTCCCTTAACTGTAACCTTAATTCCCATGCCCATAGTCATAACGCAGACGAACTCAACCCTACACTACTCCATTAGTTTTTTTTCAGAGACGCCCCATCCAGCAATCCCTCAACGACAAACGTAATGAAGCCATCGAACTCCTTAACATTCTTATCTAAATACTATTTCCCATTGGGGCAGAGAAAACCTTGGTTAACTTTAATGCTTCCAAAACCCAATTTCTCCATCTATCCTACCCGTCAGGATCTCCAGCGGACTATCCCTTATTCTTCAACAATACAACAAATCAACCCTTCATCTTCTCTCAATAATTCTTGGTGTCCTCTTTTTCTTCTGCTCTCATTTGGAAGGACCATATTACCAGTCCTTGCTAAGGCACCATCCCAGAAAGCTGGGTGTGGCGCAACCGCCTTAGGGTGTTTCTTTTCCCCCCTGCACAGCTTCTTGCTCTATACAGGGGCATAGTGCTCGCCTTGTATTAAGTATCGTTTTTCACATGTGTGGGGAGGTTTCCGCTCACACCCGCTCTCCTAGACAAAGTTGAAAGGAAGGCCTTTTTTTTTTTTTTATCCGTATCATTAACTCCCGTCCACTCACGCGAACGCTCTGCAATCTCTCTCTCTTCTCCGCCGCACTGTTGCATCTCTCCCTCCGCTATTTCTATCGCTACTATATAATCCAGTGTTTCCTCAGAGCTATCCCAGTGCCATAATACCACCTCCTTTACGTAGGTGGCACGTGGTACCCCGTCTTGCAACTCAATCCCACCCCTACTCTGTGCAATCCTCTCCAACCCAATAGTGAAACGTTACTCTCAAACTTTCTTCTACTCAACATCTGAGCTCTGGAACTCTCTCCCAGAATCAGTCTTTCCCTCTTCCTATGACTTAAATTGCTTCAAACTCCGTGTGTCCAGGCATTTTGGCTCGAACGTCCCTTGATTTTGGCCCTGTCACTCTTTCAACTATGGGGGAGGCACTCGCTATAGGCAGTTATGCCTTTTGCCTCCCTCAATCACATAGAAAAAAAAAAAAAAAAAAAAAAAATGTGTGCTATGTGTTATTACTGTGTGTGTGACAGAGAGAGAGAGTACTGTGTGCTGTGTGTTATTACTGTGTGTGTGACAGAGAGAGAGAGAGAGAGAGAGAGAATACTCTGTGTGTGTGTTTGTGTGAATAATGTGTGTGTGTGTGTAAATAATGTGTGTGTAAATAATGTGTGTGTGTGTGTATGTGTGTGTGTGTAAGTGTGTTGAAGATTTGGCGTTGATCTGGCCAGCTGAGACAAGGTGTATAATTTCCCTAGAGTGTAATAGCAACTTACAATGTGTCCTCTCTCTCTCTCTCTCCAATCTCGCGCCTCTACCCTCACTCTCATCTCAGTGCTCTCATCTCAGCTCTCTCTTCCTCTCCCCTCCCCTCCTCTCTCCTGCTTCCTCTCTTCTCCCACTCCTCTCTCTCTCCTCCCTCTCTCCCCCTGCTCCTCTCTCCTTGCTCTCTCTCCCCTCTCTTTTTTGTTTCACATTCTTTTCGCACTCTAAACCGACCCGGCCCGACTTCC
>CM064566.1:55854259-55864259 GCA_032716605.1 Paralithodes platypus | reverse complement strand
AAGTCATGTCCCAGCTGTCATTACGTTTGGCTCGCTCTGTGCTGTATTAATGTCTGTCAGATGTTGAATAGGGTGGGTATGTGTAGGAACATGTTTGTATGTTTCACTCGATATGCAGAAATGAAGCTTAGATATTGCTCATACCAATTATTGATCAAAACATACTAGGTGCCGAGACACCACTTATTAGCGCGACTGTACCTCTACGACTCAAAGAGGTACACATATGATCCCAGTAAGACCTCTGAATAACACAGGTCCTTCCTAAACTGCATAAAATCGTCACAGTTTAGCCAGACTCAGAGGTAAAAAGTCGTCCTGGTGCTGAAGGGGTTAAGGGGAGATTTCCACCTGGAGGATTTTTTTCTGGACCCCTTTCTCCCTCATGTTTAGCCCCATTGCTTTTGACATTTTAAGACGTACGCCCCATTAGTTTGGCGATTTTAAGAACCCTCACCCCATTTCTGTCAATTTTAAGACCATTCGTGCCATTTAGGTGTCGATTTTTTCCTGGCGAGCGATAGCGAGCCTGTAATTTAAGGGGAATCGGCCTTCGGCCGGGACATTTTTGTACTGAAAAATGTACAAATTTACCTTGAAAGGGGGTCTAGGGGGAGTAATTTTAAGTTTGATGGAAGTCTAGGGAATCAACTAAAAACCTCCCCTTAATTGGAATAACTTCTTCTCTGGCGCATATCCTATATATAGTCCGTTCATGCTAGGTTGGGCAGAAATCCTACCCTCTAACCTCTGTAACTCAAAAAGGGCTGGAACAAATGAGCTGTCCATTTCCACACCTATTCCCTAGCCAAGTCTTCCTGTGGGGTAGAAATATTAGCTGGGTTACTCTAGCCCTGTTTGAGTTATGAGAGGTTAGAGGTTAGGATTTCTGGCCCAACCTAGAATGAACGGAGTATATCTGCTCACTGACTTTCGTGAATAATAGATAGTGTATAACCTTTGTTTATATCTTGTTGACAGTTGGAATATAGCACACACAAATAAGACGAACGGCCAGGGCAAAAAACATATATACCTCTTGGCCATATACTATATCTACTATAGAATAGATATATATATATATATATATATAGATAAGATATATTATATAGATATAGATATATATATCTGTATATATATATAATTAATCTTCATATTTATATATAATTATATACTGTATATACCTGTATATATAAAACACCCACCAAAACTTAAATTTAATTTGACTTTATATTGTCCTTGTCCCAATTTTGGTTTGTTTAGTTTGCAAGTTTTACATTTTAATACAACACCATAAACATCCATCCCCCAAAAACGCGAATAAAAAACATTCCCCCGCTAAACATTATAGAAACACGTATAGAAAATAGAGTGAAAATATAAATACATATACATCCATCAATAAATCACAGCTCCCACTCTGTTTGGACCACTCCCAGCCAATTTTATATTTTGTGCATAAAATCAAAACCAACGTGTTAAAAGCATGTTGGGCTGAGAGGGAGGGGGGGGAGAGGAAGGGAGGGAGGGATGGGGATGAGAGAGAGGGAGGGAGGGAGGGAGAGAGGTTTGATTTGATCTTTTTATTAAGAGAGAGAGAGAGAGAGAGAGAGAGATTTGATTTGATTGTTTTATTGAGAAAAGTACAAAAGCGCTTTTTTACAACAAGTAATCATTAGTACATTATCTCAAAAGGGCGAAGGTGCATACGCCCAAATCTCTTTTTCACCCTATTTCTAGCTTAAACTATGTCATACATTTATAGTTAGACGAGTAATACATTGATATTGCAAGATAATGTTTAACACTACCTAAAGCGGGTTTTTTTCGTTTCAAGTATAGGACAGTATTATAATAAAGGACATATCTAAAAATACATGACGTCCCCGTTATAGACCGTGATCAGATTGTTTTTTGTTTTTAAACACGCAGGTGCTGTCCCACAAGACCTCCCAACCTTGAGCCCCGACCCGTGTTAAATCCCCTCCTCTAAACATCCTAGAGGATACCTAACCGTCGTGACCCATACAATCAGACCCCAAGGCACCCAAAACATAGCCAGCCATTACAGATTTCAGATTCAATATTATTTTATTTCCATAAATTAATAATTATTCCGGATTGGGGAAGGTGCAAGTAGTCCTCGGGGTTAGGGATATGTGCCGCATATCCGGAGGGTTACTTGTACATCAAGCCATTAGCCGAGAATATTGCGGACAATACAGCTGTATGGTTAGGGAGCGTAGGTTCGCTGACCCAGGCTTGTGACCACTTAGAAATGTACATGTGTTTAGTTGAATTTGAGCATAGCTTACACATGCAAATTATATGTTTAGTAATTTTTCATTCTTTTAAAAGGTTGTACATAGTTCCACTGTTGAACATCCATACTTATCTGTTTAGGTCTAACATTTTCAATTGTATTATTTCTATATTGTTATTGTAAAGTCTATAACATTGCAGTATAGTAATGGTGAAGGGTTTGTGAGATCTTGGGCCGATTGCACAGCCTACATACTCCTATCCCTTCTCCGCAGTATTAATGCCTTAATTCCACGTAAGACTTTGTAGCCTAGTCTTTAACTTATAGATACATACAGAATCGTTTCATCTTACTTGTAACATTCCCATAATTGAATTTATTTTTATCTACCACCTAGAGAGAGCGAGAGAGAGGGGTAGGGAGGGAGAGAGGGGTGGGGGGAGGGAGGGAGGAGGAGGAGGAGGGGGGGGGGAAGGGAGAGAGAGAGAGAGGGGGAGGGTTGGTAGAGACCCTTTAGTAACAGAGATCGTCCTTACTACTTAATATCTCCATACCCATAATTAGCTTCAGGGAATAGGGGTACAGGATCTGATAGTTTGAACTTTGGGTGTACAACTGTACATGCTACTTGATAAAACAAACTAAATAATGGCCCCCTGTTTAATAAATAATGGCCCCCTGTTTAATAAATAATGGCCCCCTGTTTTAATAACTACATGGCTCCCCTGTTTAATAAATAATGGCCCCAATGTTTAATGTAAATAATGGCCCCCTGTTTAATAAATAATGGCCCCTGTTTAATAAATAATGGCCCCTGTTTAATAAATAATGGCCCCCTGTTTAATAAATAATGGCCCCCTGTTTAATAAATAATGGCCCCCTGTTTAATAAATAATGGCCCCCTGTTTAATAAATAATGGCCCCTGTTTAATAAATAATGGCCCCCTGTTTAATAAATAATGGCCCCCTGTTATTGAAATAAATGGCCCCTGCTGTGTAAATAAATAATGGCCCCTGTTTAATAAATAATGGCCCCCTGTTTAATAAATGAGGTAGCAAAATAGCGTCCAAAGAAAATTATGGCAACTCTCTCTCTCTGACTAGGATTTCTGGAAGATCGAGTATTTACGGATTCCATATCCCCTTTATATATATATATATATATATATATATATATATATATATATATACTGTATAATATATATATACCGGTATATATATACCGATATATATATATATATATATGTTAGTAAAGCCAGGTAATAAATTTTCTTTAATACATACGAGGTTGATAAGAATTATGGCAATTTCTGCGTTGGAAACTTTTATTATTCAAAGTTTCCAGGTCTCTGATGAGTTTTCGCTGGGTGGCAGGAAGTAGATGAAGGAGATGAGCAAAATTCATGGTGGTACAGGGTTACATAAATGTACATGATGATACAGGATATACGACGCGTTTCACGCGTCGTATATCCTGTATCATCATGTACATTTATGTAACCCTGTACACCATGGTAATTTTGCTCATCTCCCTTATCTACTTCCTTGCCACCCCAGCGAAAACTCATCAGAGAACCTGGAAACTTTGCAATAATAAAATTTCCAACGCAGAAAATTGCAATCATTTCTTCTCAACCTCGTATGTATTAAGAAATTATATATATATATATATATATATTATAGATACCTATATCGACTATATATTCTATATTATTTATACTATACCGGTATATATATACTGTATATGATACGTAGATTACTGGATATGATATTCTATATATTATATCATAATATATATATATACTGTATATATATATATATATATACCGGGGTATATAAATTATATAATATGTATACTATATATATATTACATATATATATATTATGTATATACACATAAAACAATAATAATATATAATATAATAAAATAAATATAGAAAACCAGCCATTGTTCGATTAATTTTTTGTTAAAGGAGGATGTGGGGGAGGGGAACTAAAAACTAAAAATACAAAGCTCCAAAACGGCAAATAGCACCTGAAATTGTGTGTGTGTGTGTGTGTGTGCTGTCTGTGTGTGTTATGTGGGTTGGGTCTGTCGTGTGTGTGTGTTTGTGTTGGGTCTGTGTCTGTGTGTTTTTGTGTCGGGTGTGTGTGTGCTGTGTGGGGGTGTCTTTTGTGGTGTATGTGTGTGTGTTGGTATGTGTGGTGTGTGTATGTGTGGTGTGTGTATGTGTGTGTGTATGTGTATGTGTATGTGTATGTGTGGGTGTTCGTTTTGTGTGTGGGTGGTGGTGTGTGTGTGTGTGTGTGTGTGTGTGTGTGTGTGGTTGTCTTCTTCATTATAGTCCCCCCTCCAACCCAATTAACTTTAGGTGAGGGGTTGGTGATTACCCTCCCCCCACCCCCCCCCCCCCCAACCCCCCCCCACCCCCCCCCCCCCCCACCCCCCCCCCCCCCCCCGCCCCCCCCCCCCCCCCCCCCCTCCCCACCCCCCCCCCCCCCCCCCCCCCCCCCCCCCCCCCCCCCCACCACCCCCCCCCCCCCCCCTACCCCCCCCCCCCCCCCCCCCCTCCCCCCCCCCCCCCCCCCCCCTCCCCACCCCAACACACCCCCCCCCCCCACACCCATCCCCCACCCTACCACCCCCCCCCCCCCCCCCCACCACCCAACCCCTCTCTGCCCCCCACCCTCTCCTCTCTCTCTCTCCTCCGTCTCTCTCCTATTCATCTAAGCAAACATACAATGACCACACATACACGCACGCACATGCAATTGTTACACATACCCTACCTTCCCCTTCCCACTTACACACACACACACACTTCCATTGAGTCTCCTTGGGTGTGACTCTCCTAACACACACACACAAACACACACAACACACCCACACACACACACAACACACACACACACACACACACACACACACACCCAACACCCCCACACAACCACAACACACACACACACATCCACCCACAACACACACACACACACACACAACACACACACACACACACACACACACACACACACACATACACACACACACTCTCCTTGGGATCGTCTCTCTTAACTTTCCAACACGTGATACCACATTTTTATTACCAAGTTTAAATTAAGGGGGAGGTAGTGGCTTTTTTCTGGACCCCCTTCTCCCTCATGTTTAGCATATTTGTTTTGACATTTTAAGACGTTTTTTCCATTAGTTTGGCAATTTTGAGACCTTTCGCCCCATATCTTTGTCAATATTAAGACCTTTCGTGCCATTTAGGTGTTAACTCGTTCCTGGCTAGTGATGGCGAGCCTGTAATTTTACAGTGAATCGGCCTTCGGCCGGGACATTTTTCTACCGAAAAATGTAAAAAATTATCTTGAACGGGGGTCTAGCGGGTGTTTTTTAAAGCTTGATGGAGGTCTAGCGAGGAAACTAAAAAATAAATATATCAAGAAGTACGGTCGAGGTTAATAAGTGTTGTCAGATAATAAATATATCAAGAAGTACGGTCGAGGTTAATAAGTGTTGTCAAGAAGTACGGTCGAGGTTAATAAGTGTTGTCAGATAATAAATATATCAAGAAAGTGACCGGTTCGAGGGTTAATAAAGTGTTGTCAAGCATGGTACGTCTCGAGGTTAATAAGTGTTGTCAGATAATAAATATATCTCAAGAAGTACGGTCGAGGTTAATAAGTGTTGTCAGATAATAAATATATCAAGAAGTACGGTCGAGGTTAATAAGTGTTGTCAGATAATAAATATATAAAGTACGGTCGAGGTTAATAAGTGTTGTCAGATAATAAATATATCAAGAAGTACGGTCGAGGTTAATAAGTGTTGTCAGATAATAAATATATCGAGAAGTACGGTCGAGGTTAATAAGTGTTGTCAGATATTTCACAAAGTTTCGGACACTGACTAATACTCTGAGGGATAAGCACTTTTCCCAGTAACTATAAAGACACCGATAACACTTGTTGAGCGAAGACCACTGGAATCTCTGACACCACTTAATACCCCGGATTGTACATAGGCCAACAATTAATCAGTAGCCCCTTAATTAGCTGTTGTACTTTTCACTGGAGAGGGAGATAGTTTAAGGGGAGATCTCCACTTGAGGGATTTTTTTCTTGACCCCTTTCTCCCTCATGGTTAGCCCCATTGCTTGTGAGTTTTTAAGACGTTTGCCCCATTATTTTGACGATTTTAAGAACTTTCAACCCATTTCTGTCAATATTAAGACCTTTCGTGCCATTTAGGTGTTGAATTTATCCTGGGCGGAAGCGATGTAGACGAGCATGGAATTTAAGAGGAAACCGGCTTTGAGTCGGGACAAGTTTTTTTCTACACGAAAAAATGGCTAACACAATTTATCTTGAAAGGGAGAGTAATTTTAAGCTTGATGGAAGTCTAGAGAATCAACTAAAAACCTCCCGTTAAGCTGTCTCTTTCGTTCGGAGCTCTATTGAAGCTGTTTCTATTAAGCTTGATGGAGGTCTAGCGAGGAAACTCACAAATAAATTTAACTCACAAATATATAGGCCAAAAACCAAGCACTACCCTCTTAAGGGGGGTGTGTGCGGAACTCAGCTTTTTGTTATTGCTGTTCCTTCCTCTCTCTTCTCTCTGGCTTGTATCCATTCGGCACAATTCAGCAAAATTATGTAAGACGTCGTTTATCCCCATCTAGGATGTCCGAATTCTTCCTGGACGCGCAGACGGTAGCCGAGCCAGTATTATATGAAGAAATCCGGCTCTCTCTCTCTCTCTCTCTGCCCCCCCGGCCCCCCCCCCCCTCCACCACACAAACCCCCAAACCCCAACCCACCAACCCCCACCCCCCCCCTACTCCACCCCCCCCCACCCCCACCCCCCCCACCCCCACCGTCTCTCTATTTACTCTCTCTAGCTCTCGCTCTCTCTACTCTCTCTCTCATCTCCTCTCTCTCCTCTCTCTCTCTCCTCTATGCTCTCTCCCTCTCTCTCTCTCTCAGGTCTGGAAATATTAAAAGGCCCTGAAAAATAAGGTAATCAGCAAGGGAGTTCGGCGGGAGGAGGCTTTATCAGTCAAGGGTACGAGTTGTTGTTGTTGTTGTTGGTGATAGGAAACAAAACACGAACATCGGGGGGTTTTTTTTTTTTTTTTTCTTTTTTTTTTTTTTTTAGGACTCCTTAAGGTAGGTTGTAGTTTGTTCCATACTCTCCACGCAGCAATCTTAAAATGTCACCCCGTGAATACCTTTCAAGATAAATTATGAATTTTTCGGTAGAAAAATTTCCCGGCCAAAGGCCGGTTACTCTTGAAATGTACAAGGCTCGACTATAGCTTCGCCAGGATAAAATCGACACCTAAATGGCACGAAAGGTCTTGAAATTGACAGAATGGTTCGGAAATTCTTAAAATCACCAAACTAATGGGGCAAACGTCTTATAATATCAAAAGCAATGGGGCTAGATAGACATGAGGGAGAAAAGGGTCAAGAAAAAAGTCTCTCAAATGGAAATCTCCCCTTAAAGACGAGCTACCTTCACTATTTTGGTCTTTTTGTCTTGCTTGTCTTATATGTTAACCCTTTGACGATTATGATGCATTTTGATAACTTATTCTGGCTAGCCTTAGACGAGTTTATACCGTCTAGGAAAGGTTTGTGGGAATCCTAAGGCGAACGACTCTCTCAATTAACCCTCTGACTTCCACATACCCTTCCTAATCCGAATAAAATCCTCTACTAATAGCCAGAAAGGGTTAAATAAGGCGTATACTGGTACTTCTGAAGGGAGCCCACCTCGCTTTTTTCTTCTCTCTTTCTCTCCCTCTCTCTTTGGCTTATATCCATTCGGCCCCATTCAGCCTACTGTTTTAAGACGTTTACCCTCATCCAGGTGTCAATATTTTCCTGACGAGCGGTAGGGAGCCAGCATATATATATATTTGTTTTGACAGCAAGCTAAATTTGTACATTTTTCGATACAAAAATGTGAAGCCGGATTTTTCCATACAATGCTGACTTGCTATGTCTCGCCAGGAATAAATTGACAACTGCATGGGGTTAAACATCTTAAAACAGTTGGCTGAATGGGGCCGAATGGATAACAGCCAGGGAAAGAGAGAGAGGGAGAAAGATAAAAAAAAAAAAGCAGATGTCCCCTCTTAATTAAAATAATTTATCGTCGGCCAGAATTAAAGCAAATGGCCGTTATAATGTAAGGGTTATATACCATACCGTAATACTGTACGTTCATCACCATACCGTAATACTGTACGTTCATCACCATACCGTAATACTGTACGTTCATCACCATACCGTAATACTGTACGTACATCACCATACCGTATATACTGTACGTTCATTCACCCATACCGTAATACTGTCGTTCATCACCATACCGTAATACTGTACGTTCATCACAATACCGTAATTACTGTACGTTCATAACTATACAGTAATACTGTACGTTAAGCACCATACCGTAATAATGTACGTTCATCACCATCACCAGTAATTACGTGTACGTTCATCACCATACCGTAATACTGTACGTTCATCACCATACCGTAATACTGTACGTTCAATCACAATAACCGTAATACTGTACGTTCATCACCATACCCGCTAATACTGTACGTTGCATTCACCATACCGTAATACTGTACGTTCATCACCATACGTAATACTGTACGCTTCATCACCATACCGTTAATAAGGTACGTTCATCACCATACCGTAATCACTGTACGTCTCATCACCATAACCGTCAATTACTGTACGTTCATCACCATGACCGTAATACTCGTCCGTTCATCACCATACCGTAATACCTGTACGTTCATCACACATACCGTAATACTGTCCGTTCATCACCATACCGTAATACCTGGACGTTCATCACCATTAACCGTAATACTGTACGTTCATCCACACCATAACCGTAATACTGTACGTTCATCACCATACCGGTAATATTGTACGTTCATCACCAACCGTAATAATGTCGTTCATTCACCCATACCGTATACTGTACGTTCATCACCATACCGGACTACTGTACGTTAATCACCCAATACCGCTAATACTCTGTACGTTCATCACAACTACCGTAAATACCTACGTTTCATCACACATACCGTACACTAATGTACGTTCATCACCAAACACGTAATCTGTACGTTCAATCACCATACCGAACATTAGTACGTTCATTCACCATACCGTTAATACTGTACGGTCATCACCATACATTAATACTGTACGTTCATCACCATACCGTAATACTGTACGTTCATCACCATACCGTAATACTGTACGTTCATCACCATACCGTAATACTGTACGTTCATCACATACCGTAATACTACGTTCATCACCATTTTTTTTAAAACCGGTAATAATGTACGTTCATCACCATACCGTAATACTGTACGTTCTATCACCATACCCGTAATACTGTACGTTCATTCCACCAATACCGTAATACTGCTACGTTCCACCATCATTTTATTATACTTCCGGTCCGGGCATTAATTAACCAGTCATTTGATATTGGCGGTGTCTGGTATCATATATTTGGTGACGCATAGACCAATTGCTGCGGTACCTGCCTCCTAGCTCACCTGTTAATGGCATACACACACATCCATACACACACATACATACACACACACATACATACACACACACACATACCATCACACACACATTACTATACACACACCACACACACACACACCCAAACACACACAC
>CM064566.1:55803959-55854159 GCA_032716605.1 Paralithodes platypus | reverse complement strand
GTCATGTACATTAAGGGGGGTGGCCTGGTTTGGTTCTGTCCTTTTCTATCTTTCTCTGGCTTGTATCCATTTGGCCCAATTCAGCCTACTGTTTTAAGACGTTTATCCCCATCCAGGTGTCAATTTCTTACTGGTGAGCGGTAGCGAGCCAGCATATTTTTTATTTTTGTTTGACAGCAGGCTAAATTTGTACATTTTTCGATAGAAAAATGTCTCCGGCGAAGCCGGATTTCTTCATATAATGCTGGCTCGCTATCGCTCGCCAGGAAGAAATCGACACCTAGATGGGGATAAACGTCTTAAAATAGTTGGCTGAATGGGGCCGAATGGATACAAGCCAGAGAAAGAGAGAAAAGGACAGAAATAACAAAAAGCAGGTCACCCCCCCTTAATCTGAGAGACATTAAATGTATGTATATACTTTTGTTGGGCATATTAATATGTATGTAAATATATATATATATATGTATATACAGTACATACAGTACCTTATGTATGTGTACACAATGTATGACGCATGTGTGCCATTATGGTCATAAGGGGTATTCTTATCCACAATATAATTTATGATCATCTCTCCTGCAAAAACAATATATACAAAAATAATTAAGGTACAGTCGCGCTAATAAGTGATGTCTCGGCACCAAGTATGTTTTGATCAATAATTGGTATCAGCAATATCTAAGCTTAATTTCTTCATATCGAGTGAAATATACAAACATGTTCCTAAACTTACCCACCCTATTCAACATCTGACAGACATTAATACAGCACAGAGCAAGCCAAACGTAATGACAGCTGGGACATGACTTATTAGCGCCACCGTATATAAGCAAACCTTTCATATTCAAGCTTTAGTTAGTTTGATGGAGAAAGAGTTTTAATTACACTAATTATTAAGAGAACAAATATGAAGTTTAAGTGATGAAGGGGAACTCAACTAATGACAATGGCTACATATATAATGATGTGCTTTGTTATACACGATTGTCACTATTATTTATTAACCCTTTCTGTTCCGGCGACGTGTTTCTAATGATATTCTACCTGCATTTAGACGATGTTGTGCCGTTGAAATAGGACCTCCAGCAATTAACAGGCTTCGAACTATCTCACTTGATCCTTCTTAGTGCCACACATCCTTATTAAGCTGCACAAAATATTCTAAATATACCGGGACTATTATTTAAGGGGAGGCAGACCGTTTTTCTGGACCCCCTTCTCCCTAGTGTTTAGCCCTACTAGTTTTGAGATTTAAGACGTTCGGCACATTAGTTTGGCGATTTTAACACTTTTAGCCCCATTTTGTTGTCAATTTTAAGACCTTTCGTGCCATTTAGGTGTCGATTATTTCCTGGCGAGCGTCAGCGAGCCTGCAATTTTAAGAGGAACCGGCCTTCGGCCGGGAAATTTTTCTACTGAAAAATTTACAAATTTTTCTTGAAGTACCCCATAGGGGGGGTTTTTCTAAGCTTGATGGAGGTCTAGGGAGGAAACTAAAAAAATATATGAATAAATGAATTAATAGACCAAACAAACGGTCTGCCTCCCCTTAAAGAACCTCGCCGGTAGAGAAGGGGTTAAATGTTCCCCCTGTTGCCTCTGTATTCTGCTCCGATACTCTCTGTTGCCTCTTTATTCTGCTCCGATACTCTCTGTTACCTCTTTATTCTGCTCCGATACTCTCTGTTACCTCTTTATTCTGCTCCGATACTCTCTGTTACCTCTTTATTCTGCTCCGATACTCTCTGTTACCTCTTTATTCTGCTCCGATACTCTCTGATACTTCTTTAACTATTTCACTGCACTCTTGGTTCTCTTTGTCTCTCTCACCCCCTCTCTCTCTCTCTCTCTCTCTCTCTCTTTCTCTCTTTTCTCTCTCTCTCTTTTCTCTCTCTCTCTCTCTCTCTCTCTCTCTTTTCTCTCTTTTCTCTCTCTCTCTCTCTCTCTCTCTCTCTCTTTTCTCTCTCTCTCTCTTTTCTCTCTCTCTCTCTCTCTCTCTCTCTCTCTCTCTCAAGTTGGATCACTCATAAATCCCCCCCCCGTCTCTCTCTCTCTCTCAAATCGGATCACTTGCATAAATCCCCCCCCCCCTCTCTCTCTCTCTCTCTCCTCTTCCTCTTCCGTACCGTTGACTCTAGCATCCGTTAATAGGAAGCGTCACACCAATTCTTTACAGTAAGTAACCCCCACCATAGTGTATACCTCACGTTATGTACCATTCGTGTACAGTACTGGACCTAGATTCAACAACGTAACCAACCACCTCATATTTATATACCATTCCCATTTACCAACGCACTGCCATCATCAATTCATCATCATGTCTATTAATTCAAATGTAAAAGTTGCAAACTAAACAAACCAAAACTGGGACGAAGACAAAATAAAGGCAAAATAACTGATCAAAATCGCTATGTGGCAACAACGATTACTAAAATAAAATGTATGAAATAAAAGACCACAATTCTTACTACAGGAGCAAGTTAAGGGGAGGTATTTAGTTTCTTCCCTAGAACTCCATCAAACTTAAAATTACACCCCCTAGACCCCCTTTCAAGATAAATTTGTACATTTTTCGGTAGAAAAATGTCGTCTGAAGGCCGGTTCCTCATAAAATTACAGGCTCGCTATCGCTCGCCAGGACAAAATCGACACCTAAATGGCACGAAAGTTCTTAAAATTGACAGAAATGGGGCGAAAGTTCTTAAAATCGCCAAACTAAAGTGGGCGAGCGTCTTAAAATCTAAAAAGCGATGGGGCTAAACATGAGAGAGAAAGGGGTCCAGAAAAAAATCCGTCAAGTGGAAATCTCCCCTTAATCTTATAGTAGATATCCAAACAGCCCCGGAAGGACCAATAGGTGTGTTGCAGTGTGTAGGTCGTTTGTATTCCTTTATTTCAATCTCTTTCTCCTCCCCTCTTCCCCATCTCCTTCCTCCTCCTCTAACATCTCTACCTCCTCCTCCTCTAACATCTCTACCTCCTCCTCCTCTAACATCTCTACCTCCTCCTCCTCTAACATCTCTACCTCCTCCTCCTTTAACATCTCTACCTCTCCTCCTAAAACATCTCTACCTATCCCCTCTAACATCTCTACCTCCTCCTCCTTAATCTTACTCCTCTCCCCCTCCTCTAACATCTCTACCTCCTCCTCCTCTAACATCTCTACCTCCTCCTCCTCTAACATCTCTACCTCCTCCTCCTCCTCTAACATCTCTACCTCCTCCTCCTCCTGCATCTCTACCTCCTCCTCCTCTAACATCTCTACCTCCTCCTCCTCTAACATCTCTACCTCCTCCTCCTCTAACATCTCTACCTCCTCCTCCTCTAACATCTCTACCTCCTCCTCCTCTAACATCTCTACCTCCTCCTCCTCTGCATCTCCTCTCCTATCCTCCTCCCTCCTCCTCTAACTCTACCTCCTCTCCTCTTTTCTACCTCCTCCTCTCACTCTACCTCCCTCCTCCTCTAACATCTTACCTCTCCTCCTCCTGCCATCTCTACCTCCCCTCCTCCTCCTCCTCTAACATCTCTACCTCCTCCTCCTCTAACATCTCTACCTCCTCCTCCTCCTGCATCTCTACCTCCTCCTCCTCCTCCTCCTCTAACATCTCTACCTCCTCCTCCTCTAACATCTCTACCTCCTCCTCCTCCTGCATCTCTACCTCCTCCTCCTCCTCCTCCTCTAACATCTCTACCTCCTCCTCCTCCTGCATCTCTACCTCCTCCTCCTCCTCATCCTCTAACATCTCTACCACCTTCTCAACCTGCATCTCTACCTCCTCCTCCTCTAACATCTCTACCTCCTCCTCCTCTACTTCCATCTCTACCTCCTCCTCCTCTACTTCCATCTCTACCTCCTCCTCCTCCTCTACCTCCATATCTACCTCCTCCTCCTCCTCCATATCTCCTTCCTCCTCCTCCTCCATCTCTATCTCCTCCTCCTCCACCTCCATCTCTACCTCCTCCTCCTCCTCCTCTACCTCCATCTCTACCTCTTCCTCCATATCTACCTCCTCCTCCTCCTCCTCTACCTCCATCTCTACCTCTTCCTCCATATCTACCTCCTCCTCCTCCTCCTCTACCTCCATCTCTACCTCCTCCTCCTCCTCCATCTCTCCTTCCTCCTCCTCCTCCATCTCTATCTCCTCACGCTCACGCGGGACAAGATCTATATGCTAATCTTCAGGAAAGTGCCCTTTATCAACACGTAGAACACCCAACGAGGGGAAATAACATTCTGGATATTATTCTAACGACAAATGAAAGACTGGTAAATAGCGTTAAAATCGGACCGGAATTTAGCTCTAGTGACCATAGGATAGTGTCCTTTAACATTAAAGTAAATAATGACAAAGAAAACGTGAGCACGGAAAAAGTACCAGATTATCGAAGGGCCGACTTTAACAAACTTAGAAGGCATCTTGCCAATACTGACTGGAGTGAAATGACTGAAACTCACGATGTAAATCGATTATGGAACATATTATCTAATAACCTAAACAAAGCAATAAATACAAGCATCCCTCTACGAAACCGGCGCCCAGCAGGCAAATATAAGCCAAAATGGTGGAATAATGAAATACAAAACATCCTCTTAGTAAAAAATAGGCATACCAAAAATATAAGGCAACTCAGAATAATAGCGATAAATTAGAACACGATAGACTGCGTCGAACAACCAAAAATCTCATCAAAGGAAGTAAGAAGAATCTGGAACTTCATATTGCCAGCTCCAGCAAGTCCAATCCGAAAGAATTTTACAGCTATATAAGAAACAGAAAAACGGGTAACTTCAACAATAGGCCCACTTGTTGCGGAAAATGGAGATCATACAGATAACAAAGTACAAATGGCGAATATCCTAAATAACTATTTTGCATCAGTTTTCACGTCGGAAGATACTACCGGTAACCGACCTACCCCTACGAATCAATCAAATGGCACTGAGCTCGAAAACTTTACGATTTATGAAGACGATATCCTGTTCGCAATCAACAATTTGAAAGTTAATAAAACCCCAGGCCCTGATAAAATATCCCCAAGGATTCTAAAAGAAGCAAAACACGAATTATTAAACCCACTCGCAAATCTGTTCAACAAATCATTGAATGTTGGGATAGTTCCAAACGAATGTAAACTAGCTAACGTGACACCCATATACAAAAAGGAAATAAGTCCTCTCCCGGCAATTATCGACCAATTAGCTTAACATCGGTAACGGGCAAATTAATGGAAACCATTATAAGGGACAAAATAGTAAAACATTTGGAAGAAAATAATTTAATAAAAGATTCTCAGCACGGTTTTAGAAATAAACGTTCATGCTTAACAAACTTACTCGACTTCTTCAATGATGTTTACAAATCATATGATAAGGATAGAGCAGTTGATATAATATATCTCGATTTTCAGAAAGCTTTCGATACCGTACCCCACAAGAGACTAATTGACAAAATAAAAGCTCATGGCATAACAGGAAAAACTCTGAAATGGCTCGAAAATTGGCTCTCAGACCGTAAACAACGAGTTGTAATAAATGGTGAAGAATCAGATTGGTGCAAAGTAAATAGTGGCGTTCCCCAGGGTTCGGTATTAGGTCCTATTCTTTTTATAATTTACATAAACGACTTAGACGAAGGAATAGAATGCAAAATTTCAAATTCAAATCAGAAAAAATCATACTTACTCTATTCAACTCATTGGTGCGTCCCCATCTCGAATACTGCGTGCAATTCTGGTCACCGTACTACCGAAAGGACATAAATAAACTGGAAAGGGTGCAACGCAGAGTCACTAAAATGATACCTAGATTGCGTAATAAACCGTACGAAGAGCGCTTAAAAGAACTAAATTTGTTTAGCTTAACAAAGCGCAGAATGAGAGGTGACCTAATAGAGGTGTTCAAAATCTTCAAGGGATTCAGCAACCTAAATGTAAGCGAATTATTTACGATCAATCAAGCAAACACGAGAAACAATGGTTATAAGATTATAGGCAAGCGTTTTCATTCTCACGAGGCGAAGCATTTCTTCTTCAACCGCGTTGTGAATAATTGGAACAGACTACCCTCGAACATTGTAAACTGTAATACTGTCGAAACATTAAGAACCATCTGGATAAACACTTGGCAAATAACCTCCGATTAACACAGTTTCTTTCAGAATAACGCGCAACGAAATGTCAACGCATACCGGAATGTATATTCATTTTCATACATCTGTTCCCTTTCAGAATTGTAGTAAATAGAGTTAGCTTAGATTACAAATCAACTTCTTTTTTCTCCCTGTCCTGTCCGAATTTCCGTGTCAGTTTTTCAATACTGCATGGTATTTTTCCTATCTGTTTCCATGCCAGCATTAGCTGGAGGGAGTGGTGGGTGGGGAGGAGCCTTCTTCTTTGCTATCCTTTTCTCTACCTCGTAGTCAGTAGATTAGTAGTTTTAGATATCCAAACTGCCCCGTAAGGACCAATAGGTCTGTTGCAGTTTGTTCTCCTTTGTATTCCTTTGTATTCCTCCTCCTCCATCTCTACCTCCTCCTCCTCCTCCTCTACCTCCATCTCTACCTCCTCCTCCATATCTACCTCCTCCTCCTCCTCCTCTACCTCCATCTCTACCTCCTCCTCCATATCTACCTCCTCCTCCTCTACCTCCATCTCTACCTCCTCCTCCTCCTCCATCTCTCCTTCCTCCTCCTCCTCCATCTCTATCGCCTCCTCCTCCTCCTCCTCCTTTACTTATATCCTCCCCTCCTAACTTGTCCCAAATTGAAACTCTTATCCCAGCCATAAACATGTTTTATCCGCCCCTACAAGACTATGTGGCCTTGACCTCTCTCTCTCTCTCTCTCTCTCTCTCTCTCTCTCTCTCTCTCTCTCTCTCTCTCTCTTAGCATCTTTCTCTTCGTCTGTGTGTTATTCCTTATTCTTGTTACTCCTAATCGTCTTTCTCCGAATTGTTCATAATGATTTTTCGTTTCCTGTTTATCCTTCCTCCTTCTCTTTCATCTTCTCTTTCCTCCTCCATCTTCTCCTTTAACTCTTCTTGTCGCCCTCCATTGTTTACGGTAATCTTCTTCTTCTTCTTTGTCTTCTTCTTCTTCTTTTGCTTCTCCTTCTTCTTCTTCTTCGTTTTATTCTTATTCTATTTCTTCTTCTTCTTTTTCTTCTTCTTGTATTTGTTATTATTTGCATTTCTTCTTCTTCTTCTTCTTCTTCTTCTTCATCCTTTCGTTCCGCCTCCCATTGTTTCCCCCCTTTATCCTCTTTATTGCAAACCTTCCTCTAGAAATGCGAAATCCCCCGGATGAATAACAGGGGTGCTATGGGCTCTCTGCGAGAGGGCTGGTTATCACACAGAGGCCCACGTCTCTTCAACAAACTCCCACGGCGAGTAAGAGACATGAGCGACATCTCGTTAGACAACTTCAAGAGAGCCCTAGATGTAGAACTGCAAAAAGTGCCAGACGAGCCCATCCTCGCAAGGGAGTGAACTGTCGCTTCAAACAGTCTACTGCACCAAATCACCACCCATAACGAGGGGCGTCACGCTCCTTGGTGCCGCTAGAAGAGTGGCGAACACATCAAAAGGTATCAAAAGGTAAGGTAAGTTCTCTCTCTCTCTCTCTCTCCCGATCTCACTCAGTCCATGGTGTCTCTTCTGTCTTTCCTGTTCCCTCTTCCTTCTCCTCCTCCTCTGCCTCCTTCCTTTGCGATATCCTCTCCTCCTCCTGCGCCTCTTCATCTTCGACTTTCCCTCCTCCTTCTTCTCTTGTTTTTCTTTTGCGTTTCCTCCTCCGTTTCTTCTTCTTCCTCCACCTCCTCCTCCTCCAGCGCTTCCTCATCTTCTACTTCTCCTCCTCCTCCTTCTCCCTCCTCCATCTTCCACCTCTCTATCTCTCAACCTCACCTACTTCATTGCATCTCTCCTTCGTTGTTATTTCTCTCCTCCTTCTCTGTCTTCTGCTTATTCTTCTCCCTCCTCCACTTCTTCCTCCTCCTCCTGCGCATCCTCATCTTCTACTTCTCCTCCTCCTTCTTCTCCCTCCTCCATCTTCCACCTCTCCATCTCCCAAACTCACCTACTTCATTGTATCTCTCCTTCCTTGTGATTTCCCTCCTCCTCCTCTTTCTCCTCTTCCTCTTCCTTTTGCGTTTCCTCCTCCTCCTCCTCTTCTTCTACTTTTCCTCCTCCTCCTCCTCCTCATCTTCTACTTTTCCTCCTCCTCCTCATCTTCTACTTTTCCTCCTCTTCTTCTACTTTTCTTCCTCCTTCTTCCTCCTCCATCTTCCACCTCTCTGTCTCCCAAACATTGTATCTCTCCTTCCTTGTAATTTCCGTTCTTCTCCTTCCCTTTTCTTCTGCTTCTTCTTCTTCTTCCTCCATCTCCTCCTCCAGCCTTTCTTCTCGTTCTCTATTGGTGGATACTTGCCACTGGACTGGTAATCTAATGGACCCGGGTTCGAATCCCAATATGTCAATGGGAAGATATTATTGGGCTGGAATTTGTGCTGTACCTAGAGTCTATTCGCTGTAAGTAGGCGAGCACTCATGACCTCCATCCTCTGTAACTCAAAAAGGGCTAGAGCAAATTGGCTGTAATTTTCTACATCTATTCCTTGACTGACTCTTCCCAAATGGTAGAAATATTAGCACGATTACTCCAGTCGTTCTTTAGTTACAGAGATTAAAGGTCATGATTTCTCGCCTACTTACAGCGAATAGACTATAGTACCAGTGCATTACCACAAAGCCCACCGAAATGCCAAATAAACACCCTCATTGTTCTCTGATTAAATAGCACTGTATGAATATTTCCATACTCAAAATATGCTATAGGGATGCAATACCTAGTGAGTTCATTGCTCAATAGGTGGCGTTCTGAGTGAGGGTCCGAGTCTAGGAGTTGAGACAGTGAAGCACTGGAGCGAGGCAGCTTCAGAGATGGGGCTGTTTCGAGCCGTGAGTGAGCAACTAAGCTCCATGCATCCTGCGAAGGCAAGATGGCAGGGGATGGTTGCAGCCAAGAGTGTTTCACATGTCTCACTCCCTAGACTGGAACAAGACCTCACGGGCTTCACCGTGTTGAGCGGTTGAATGTACAGGCTCTCAGTCTATGCCCGAGAGGGAGTAGTTGGAATATAGAAAAACCAAAAATTGCAACCCTTTCTCTGCACCTCTCTTTCTTCCGGCCCCCCCTTCCATTCATTGTTTCTCTCCGTAGTTTCCTTTCCCTCCTTCATCACCTCTTCCTCTTCCTTCTGCATTTACTTCTTTCTCTTTCCTTCTCCTCCTCCTCCTCCTTCATTCTCTCCCTCCTCCTCCTCCTCTAATACTTACCTTCATATTAATCTTACCGTGACCTAGCTTTAGCCGGTATCACACGAGAACTACTATTGTCAGCTTTTGATAGTCGAAAAAATTTCTGGCAACATTTTTTGAGATCTTTTACATTGGTATCAGAAACTAGACTGAAATTAGAAACATTTAAGTGACACAATTGTTTACACAGTTTGCCTCATAAACTGCCAGACCATGGTTGATGATAAAAGTTGAAAGAAATAACTTTTGTGTTTTGCGCTCGATTTAACACAATCTAACTTATCCCTCTTAAGGGGGATAACCTGCTTGTTTTGTCTCTTCCCTTCTCTCTGTTTCTAGCAATTATCCATTCGGCCTATTGTTTTAATACTTTTATCCCCCTCCAGGTGTCGATTTCTTCCTGGCGAGCGAGAGCGAGCAGACATTTTTCTATCGAAAAAAGTACAAATTTAGCCTGCTGGCAAAAACATAAATATGCTGGCTCGCTACCACCCGCCAGGAAATATTTAACACCTAGATTGGGATAAACGTCTTAAAACCATAGGCTGAATGGGGTCGAATGGATACAACCCAGAGAGACAGATCGAGGGAGAGAGAGATACAAATAAAGGAGGTGGGCCCCCTTAACACAATCTAACTTAACGGGAGATTTCCACTTGAGGGACTTTTTTCTTGACCCCTTTCTCCCTCATGTCTAGCCCCATTGCTTTTGAGATTTTAAGACGTTTTTCCCATTAGTTTGGTGATTTTTAAGAATTTCCGCCCCATTCTGTCAATTTTAAGACCTTTCGTGCCATTTAGGTGTCGATTTTATCCTGGCGAGCGATAGCGAGCCTGTCATTTAAGAGTAATCGGCCTTCGGCCAGCTCATTTTTCTACCGAAAAATGTACAAATTTATCTTGAAAGGGGGTCAAGGGGGTGAAAATTTAAGATTGCTGGAGGAGTAGGAAACAAACTAGAAACCTCCCCTTAACCCTCTTAATGTACGGTCGCGCTAATAAGTCATGTCCCAGCTGTCATTACGTTTGGCTCGCTCTGTGCTGTATCAATGTCTGTCAGATGTTGAATAGGGTGGGTAAGTGTAGGAACATGTTGGTATATCTCACTCAAAAAGAAGAAATCATGTGTAAATAATTGCTGATACCAATTATTGATCAAAACATAATCGTTGCCGAGACATGACTTATTAGCGCGACTGTACAATGATCCACATTTACAGTGTCTTCTGGCTAACAGTAGACGATTGTATGCACATTAGGGAATCTATATATAAAAGGTGTTTTTCTTTAAGGGTGTCCACCTCATTTTTTTTTTCTCTCTCTCTGGGTTGTATCCATTTGGCCCCATTCACCCTACTAGACGTTTATCCCCATCCAGGGGTCGATTTTTTCCTGGCAAGCGGTATAGCGAGCAAGCATATTTTTGTTAAATATGTATTGACAGCAGGCTAAATTTGCAAATGTTTCGATAGAAAAATGTCTCCGGCGAAGCCAGATTTCTTCATATAATGCTGACTTGCTATCGCTCGCCAGGAAGAAATCAACACCTGGATGGGGATAAACGGCTTAAAACAGTAGGCTGAATGGGGCCGAATGGATACAAGCCAGAGAAAGAGAGAATAGGAGAGAAAAAAGCAGGTCACCCTCCTTAACCCATTCAGTTCTACACACTGTTTGCTTTTGAACTTTTGCAATGAAAAGCGTACAAGTTTTAATGCTTACCCCCACCCCTCTCTCTCTCTCTCTCTCTCTCTCTCTCTCTCTCTCTCTCTCTCTCTCTCTTACCAAGGGAGGTGGCCGATAGTAATTCAATGGACCACTTGCGAGTTTCGTTCTATAAGGAAGTTGGAGCTGTAGACATCGATATTTCGCAGAATAACCAGCTATAATACGGTTTCAGTAAATTTATAAATACATTAAACCAATTTCAATGTACAATCTATCCATCAGAAAACTACGTAATTAATATATTTGTGTTTATCATCGATGTTTACAGCTCCAACTTCCTTATAGCCGGAAACTCGCCAGTGGCCAATTGAAGCATTTCAGAAGAGACTGGACGATCGTCTAATGGAGGTTGAATTAAGGGGGGTGACCTGTTTTTGTTCTGTCCTTTTCTATCTTTCTCTGGCATGTATCCATTTGGCCCCATTCAGCCTACTGTTTTAAGACGTTTATCCCCATCCAGGTGTCAATTTCTTACTGGTGAGCGGTAGCGAGCCAGCATATTTTTTTATTTTTGTTTGACAGCAGGCTAAATTTGTACATTTTTCGATAGAAAAATTTCTCCGGCGAAGCCGGATTTCTTCATATAATGCTTGCTCGCTATCGCTCGCCAGGAAGAAATCGACACCTAGATGGGAATAAACGTTTTAAAATAGTTGGCTGAATTGGGCCGAATGGATACAAGCCAGAGAAAGAGAGAAAAGGCCAGAAATAACAAAAAGCAGGTCACCCCCCTTAATAGAAATGGATCTTACATAAAATCAGAAGGCATGTATAAGGGTCATTTCCAGTCAGATTAATTTCTTTCTATCCAATATACAAAAAAAAAATCCTTGTTGGGCATTTCCTGACCCATAGGATTACACTTCGTCCTATTTTGTGGTACGGTTTTTGTTAGCCGGAGGGAGCGGAGGGAGGAGGGTGAGCCTTGTACTGTGCTGTCCTATTCTTCTACTATAGGCTGTCTCTTTCTCTATTAGTCTTAAGGGGGGTCACCGTTTTTTTTTTTTTTATCTTTCTCTCCTTTTCTCTCTTTCCCTGGCTTGTATCCATTCGGCCCCATTCAGTCAACTGTTTTTAGACGTTTATCCCCATCCAGGTGTCGATTTCTTTCTGGCAAGCGATAGCGAGCCAGCATTGTATGGAGAAATCCGGCTTCACCGGAGACATTTTTCTATCGAAAAATGTACAAATTTAGCTTGCTGTCAAAATAAACAAATATATATATGCTGGCTCGCTACCGCTCGCCAGGAAAGTATTGACACCTGGATGTGGGTAAACGTCTTAAACCAGTAGGCTGAATGGGGCCGAATGGATACAAGCCAAAGAGAGAGGGAGAGAAAGAGAAAAAAAGCGAGGTGGGCTCCCTTAATGCCGGGCCACCTATTAGGGACCGCCAGCTCTTTGTGGTCTGAGTATCTGTGTAACTCTGTGTAACTCTCCCAGCTCCCAGTAACCCCCCCCCCCCTCCCACCCTCAGGTGTAAGCAATTGAAACTGTTCCAACCAGTAATGTGATTTTCCTTTTGTTCTCTCTCTCTCTCTCTCTCTCTCTCTCTCTCTCTCTCTCTCTCTCTCTCTCTCTCTCTTTATATATATATATATATATATATATATATATATGTGTGTGTGTGTGTGTGTGTGTGTGTGTAATGTATGTCCATCTTTGTATCTAGTTACCTAGTTATGTCTACCTATCTCTCTAAATACAGTATCAGTATGTAAGTACGTAGAAATTATATCAAATAATTTATTGATAAGTTAGATATTAAAGTTTCTCAGGTTATATGGCCAACCCAAAGTTTTGCTATGATAAGATGCTGTAGTTCTTATATTTTGGGGGATGTTTTATCTAATATATATATATATATATATATATATATATATATATATATTTTATTTATTATTATATATTTATTTATTAACTGCAATTGCGAGACCCTTTTCCTAAGCTGAATTAATTAAAACAGCTTACATTACGTCGAATCGAATAAATATAACCAAGACTGCCATCCACTTAAATACACTGAACAAAACACACACACCAAAATATAAACAATAAACTCCTCATACAAAACAAAAAAATCCCACGAGAAACAAAACACTGCATTATGGACAGAGAATAAATGTTTAAATACGTTTTTGCATATTTTGGGGCGACTATTCTCTGCATCAACGATGTACCATTTTTCTGTTTCGTTTTTCCATTTTCTGTTCGGTCTTTTTTCAGGGGATATTTTTGGAAACCCCTGGGAAAATGATGAGCTTTTATAGATATGGCAACAGCGCGGATTTACAGAGAGAGGAAGGGAGGGGAAGTGTGTGTGTGTGTGTGTGTGTGTGTGTGTGTGTGTGTGTGTGTGTGTGGGTGTGTGAGAGAGAGAGAGAGAGAGAGAGAGAGAGAGAGAGAGAGAGAGAGAGAGAGAAGGAGAGATAACTACACAGTGTTACACAGATATTCAGACCACACATACCTCGCGGTCCCTACTAGGTGGTCCGGCCTTAATGCTACTAGACAGTGACAATTTATGGTAGAAGAACAGTATAGTAAAGTAGAAGGCTCTCCCCCCACCCTCCGGCTAAAAAGTCGTACCGGAAGACAGGTAGATGAAGCGTAGCCTTATAGATATGCCCACAAGGAAAGTTTTTATGGAATATATAGAAAACAATTAGAGAGAGAGAGAGAGAGAGTGAGTGTTAGTGAAGGCAGAGGAGAGGATTTACATATATTTACACACATTTACATAGGTACACTGACCATACAGACCTTACGATCTAAGCGCGTTGGGCGGAACTGAATCTTTGTAGACATAGCATAATCCTAAATAAAGGAAAGTGAAAGAAAGGATAGCATAGAAATGGGATCCCTGAGAGAGAGAGAGTGAGAGCGAGTGATTGAAAATGAGAATGAGGGAGAGTGAAAGAGAGAGAGAGAATGAGAGTGGTTGAGAGTGAGATGTATGTGTGCGTGTGTGTATATGTATAATTATGTATGTGTGTGTGTGTGTGTGAGGACAATGGTAGGGTAGTAGGAAGTATATCTAGCAACACAATAGAGGGAGAGACAGCCACATCACCACCACACAAACACTATTCTATGAACATCATTAGTATATACACTATATATGAATAATAATAATAATAATAATAATAATAATAATAATAACAATAATAATAATAACAATAATACTAATAATACTAATAATAAAAATAATAATAATAATAATAGTAACATTATAAGAACATAAATTATTAACCATCATCATCATCGTAAGACAAATAAAAATATGTTATTAATAATATAATTACTACTACTACTACAACAACAACAACAACTACTACCACTATACTATATACTACTAATTACTACTATACTACTACTACTACTACTATTACTACTACTACTATATACTACTATTACTACTACTATACTATACTACTACTACTCTACTACTACTACTAGTACTACTACTACTATTACTACTATACTATACTACTACTATACTACTACAACAACAACTACCACTATTATTTCTACTACTACTACTACTACTAGTACTACTACTACTACTGCTACTACTACTACTACTACTACTATTACTACTACTACTGCTACTAATACAACAACAATAACCATGAGAGAATATTTCAAATCCTGGCACATAATTATTTGATTTATTGCTTGCAGTTAGAATATATGTGCTGAATATAATACTTAAATCCACCAATTAATATTTAGCTTTTTTCCATTATCATCCCCCCCTCCCCCCCCCCAAAAAAAAAAAAGACAATACAAATGAATGAAAAACAGTCTACCAACTCTGAATTTATAAGCCAAAGTCATATTATATTTGACTCAGCATTTCACATTCCCCTGTCTCTCTCTCTCGCTCTCTCTCTCTCTCTCACACACACACACACACACACACACACACACACACACACACACACACACACACACCTACTTTCCCCCACTCTCCTCTCCATTTTACCCTTTCCAATTTTACTTCACACTCTTCCACTTTTTCGATACTCCCCCATCTGGTAATTTTCCACTTTTATTTTTTCTTCAACCTCCGACGAATGGTGTGGTCCCTCTCTTTACCCTCTGTTCATTATGTATGCTGATAGGTTGTGGAGGGTATTTTGTAGATTATACCTGTTTCTACCTGTGTGTGTGCGTGTGAGTGTGTGTAATCGTGTGTGTGTGTGTGTATTTGGGTGTACATATGTCTCTGCCTCTGAGGGTGTTTGTTTTTGTCTGCTTATTCGTCGGTCTGTCTGTGTTTGTTCAAATGGTATAAATCGGATTTCAACGCAATCCAATGTCTGTCGAAAATCGCCACCTCTCTCCCCTCCCTCCAACGCACACACACACACACACACACACACCCTTTGCAAATCCCCCTATTAAATTGATTCACTATTGATCTATTTTGCTTGTACATATTTTTCGCTGCAGTCCAGTTCCATTAAGGGGGAGGGAGGGAGGAAGGGATATTATTATTTTCCCTAGCATGTTTGTCGTTTCTTATTCTCCTCTGTGCTAGCCTTACCGTCACTTGGGAGTTAAGGGCAGATTTCCACTTGAGGGATTATTTTCTTTACCCCTTTCTCCCTCATGTTTAGTCCCATTGCTTTTCACATTTTAAGACGTTCGCCCCATTAGTTTGGCGATTTTAAGAACTTTCGCCCCATTTATGTCACTTTTAAGACCTTTCGTGCCATTTAGGTGTCGATTTTTTCCTGGCGAGCGACAGCGAGCCTGTAGTTTAAGAGTAATCGGCCTTCGGCCGGGAAATTTTTTACCGAAAATGTACAAATTTATCTCGAAAGGGGGTCAAGGGGGTGTAATTTCAAGCTAGATGGAAGTCTAAGAAACATACTAAAAACCTCCCCTTAAGAGCCCCACCTCCCCACCTCCCTAACCTAGCTCCTTTCTATTCACCACCTACTGGGCCTTTACTCTCTTATACCCTACGTGTCGATTTTTTTTTTTTTTTTTTTTTTTTTTTTTTTTTTTTTTTTTTGGATGACAAAAGGGGAAACTGCCTGTGACGAACGCCTCCCCCTGGTTGGAAGAGTGACAGAGCCAAAAATCAAGGAGTATTCGGGCCAAAATGTCTGGACACACGGAAATTGAAGCAATTTAAGGGGGGTGACCTGTTTTTGTTCTGTCCTTCTCTATCTTTCTATGGCTTGTATCCCTTTGGCCCCATTCAGCCTACTGTTTTAAGACGTTTATCCCCATCCAGGTGTCAATTTCTTACTGGTGAGCGGTAGCGAGCCATCATATTTTTAATTTTTGTTAGACAGCAGGCTAAATTTGTACATTTTTTGATAGAAAAATGTCTCCGGCGAAGCCGGATTTCTTCATATAATGCTGGCTCGCTATCGCTCGCCAGGAAGAAATCGACACCTAGATGGGGATAAACGTCTTAAAATAGTTGGCTGAATGGGGCCGAATGGATACAAGCCAGGGAAAGAGAGAAAAGGACAGAAATAACAAAACGCAGGTCACCCCCCTTAAGTCATAGGATAAGGGAAATATAAATTCAGGGAGAGAGTTCCAGATCTCGGCTGTTGAATAGAAGACAGATTGGGAATATCGTTTCACTTTTGGGTTGGAGAGTTGCACAGCGTACGGGTGGGATTGTGTTGCAAGACGGGTGCTACGTACTATGCGTAGAAGAGGAGGTAAGGTATACATTGAGAGAGCTCTGACGAACGCTGATTATTGATTGCAGAGAGTCGGTGAGTGGACGTGAGTTAAGGGGAGGTTTTTAGTTTGGTCTCAGATATCCATCAAGCTTAAGATTACACCCCCTTGAGCCCCTTTCAAGATAAAATTGTACATTTTTCGGTAGAAAAATGTCCCGGCTGAAAGCCGGTTCCTCTTAAATTACAGGCTCGCTATCGCTCGCCAGGATAAAATCGACACCTAAATTGCACGAAAGGCCTTAAAATTGACAGAAATGGGTTGAAAGTACTTAAAATCATCAACATAATGGGGCGAACGTCTTAAAATTAGAAAAGCAATGGGGATAAACATGAGGGAGAAAGGAGTCAAGAAAAAACTCCCTCATGTGGAAATCTCCCCTTAATGAGACGAAAGGCTTTCTTTTCTACTTTGTCAAGAAGTGCTGTTTGAGAGGATCCTCCCCACACATATGAACAATACTCAATACTTGGATGCACTGTGCCCCTGTACAGAGTAAGAAGTTGTGTAGGGGTAAAGAACCTCCGGAGGCGGTTGAGTACACCCAGCTTCTGGGAAGCTGTTTTAGTAAGAGTGATAATACGGTCTTTCCAAGAGAGATCCGAAGAAAAAGAGACACCGAGAATACTGAGAGAAGATGAGGAGTTGATTTGTGTATTGTTGAAGTATAAGGGATCGACCTGTGGGAGTTCTTGACGGGTAGAGAAATTGGGTTTTGGAAGCATTGTAAGTAACAAGATTATCTCTGCCCCAATTGGAAATGGTTGATAGGTCAGAAGATAAGTGTTTTATTGCTTCATCACGCGAGTCCTTGAGTGATTGCTTGCTGGGGCGTTCTGAAAATATACCCTGTTTTTTTCAGCCGACGATAAATGGAGTCCCTTAGCAGATAATTTGTCGATACTTAAGGGGAGACTGGCCGTTTGTTTGGTCTATTAATTCATTTATTCATATATTTTTTAAGTTTCCTCCCTAGACCTCCATCAAGCTTAGAAAAACACCCCCTAGACCCCCCTTCAAGATAAATGTGTACATTTTTCGGTAGAAAAATGTCCCGGCCGAAGGCCGGTTCCTCTTAAAATTGCAGGCTCGCTATCGCTCGCCAGGAATTAATTGACACATAAATGACACGAAAGGTCTTAACATTGACAACGAAATGGGGCGAAAGGTGTTAAAGTCACCAAACTATTGGGCCGAACGTCTTATAATCTCAAAACTAGTGGGACTAAACATTAGGGAGAAGGGTGTCCATAAAAACGGTCTGCCTCCCCTTGATGGAAAAATATGAAACTACCATGTCTCGGTATCATATTAAGACCATGTTTATATAATTAGCACCACAGTTCACTAAACAAGCTTCAAAATAACTAAGACATTTTGATGGGAACTTGGCAATTTACCGTCAATTGAACAGAAACAGACTATAGTTGAACAGTGTAAGGTAGAGTCATCAGTTGGAACTCTATATATAGGTCCTCGGGGATGGGTAGAGCTCTATTTTAGGAAGAGGTTATCTATATCTGTGTTTGTATTATTATCATATTTATATTTTCTTATTTCATTAAGCGTGGTCACCTGCTTTTGTTCTCTCCTTTTATCTCTTTCCCTGGCGTGTATCCATTCGGCCGCATTCAGCCTACTGTTTTAAGACGATTATACCCATCCGGGTGTCGATTTCTTCCTGGCGAGCAATAGCGAGCCAGCATTGTATGGCGAAATCCGGCTTCGCCGGAGATTTTTTTTTTGTTATCGAAATATTTACAAATTTAGCCTGCTCTCAAAAAATGTGTTTTAAAATATGCTGGCTCGCTACAGCTCGCTAGGGAAAAATCGACATCTGGATGAGGATAATCGTCCTAAAATAGTAGGCTGAATGGGGCCGAATGGATACAACCCAGAGAGAGAAAAATAATAATAAAAATTGTCCTTAGTATGTTTGTATGTTTAGTTATTCAGCTGGGTGATAAAGTTATGTATCAATCATTGTGTTTCCTGGCAGTACCTCCCATCCGTCGTGGTGTGATCTTTATGTGTGTGTTGTAAATGTGTATGTGTGTGTAGTAAATGTGTATGTGTGTGTAGTAAATGTGCATGTGTGTGTAGTAAATGTGTATGTGTGTGTAGTAAATGTGTATGTGTGTGTAGTAAATGTGTACTGTATGTGTGTGTAGTAAATGTGTATGTGTGTGTGGTGTATAGGGTGTATGTGTGTGTAGTCTTTGTATGTGTGTGTAGTAAATGTGTATGTGTGTGTTAGTAAATGTGTATGTGTGTGTATGTGTATGTGTGTGTAGTAAATGTATGTATGTTGTGTGTAGTAATGTGTATGTGTGTGTAGTAAATGTGTATGTGGTGTAGTAAATGTGTGTGTGTAGTAAATGTGTATGGGTGTGTAGTACATGTGTGTGTGTGTGTAGTACATGTGTGTGTAGTACATGTATATGTGTGTGTAGTACATGTGTGTGTGTGTGTAGTACATGTATGTGTGTGTAGTACATGTATATGTGTGTGTAGTACATGTGTGTGTGTGTGTAGTACATGTGTGTGTGTGTGTAGTATATGTGTGTGTAGTACATGTATATGTGTGTGTAGTACATGTATGTGTGTGTGTGTGTGTGTGTAGTACATGTATATGTGTGTGTGTAGTACATGTATATGTGTGTGTAGTAAATGTATGTGTGTGTGTGTAGTATATGTGTGTGTGTGTGTGTAGTACATGTATGTGTGTGTGTGTAGTACATGTATATGTGTGTGTAGTACATGTATGTCCTGTGTAGTAAGTGTTATGTGTGTGTAGTACATGTGTGTGAGTGTGTAGTATATGTGTGTATGTGTAGTACATGTGTGTGTGTGTAGTACATGTGTGTGTAGTACATGCATATGTGTGTGTAGTAAATGTGTGTGTGTGTGTAGTACATGTATATGTGTGTGTAGTACATGTATGTGTGTGTGTAGTACATGTGTGTGTGTGTGTAGTACATGTATATGTGTGTGTAGTACATGTGTGTGTGTGTGTGTAGTACATGTGTGTGTGTGTAGTACATGTGTGTGTGTGTGTAGTACATGTGTGTGTGTGTGTAGTAAATGTGTATGTGTGTGTAGTAAATGTGTATGTGTGTGTAGTAAATGTGTATGTGTGTGTTGTAAATGTGTATGTGTGTGTAGTAAATGTGTATGTGTGTGTAGTAATGGTATGTGTGTGTTGTAAATGTGTATGTGTGTGTAGTGTGTATGTGTGTGTAGTAAATGTGTATGTGTGTGTTGTAAATGTGTATGTGTGTGTAGTAAATGTGTATGTGTGTGTAGTAAATGTGTATGTGTGTGTAGTAAATGTGTATGTGTGTGTAGTAAATGTGTACTGTATGTGTGTGTAGTAAATGTGTATGTGTGTGTAGTAAATGTGTATGTGTGTGTAGTAAATGTGTATGTGTGTGTAGTAAATGTGTATGTGTGTGTAGTAAATGTGTATGTGTGTGTAGTAAATGTGTATGTGTGTGTAGTAAATGTGTGTGTGTTGTAAATGTGGTGTGTGTAGTAATGTATGTGTGTGTAGTACATGTGTGTGTGTAGTACATGTGTGTGTGTGTGTGGTACATGTGTGTGTGTGTGTGTAGTAAATGTGTTGTGTGTGTAGATAAATGAGCATGTGTGTGTTGTAAATGTGTATGTGTGTGTAGTAAATGTGTATGTGTGTGTAGTAAATGGGTATGTGTGTGTAGTATATGTGTGTGTGTGTAGTACATGTGTGTGTGTGTTGTAAATGTGTATGTGGTGTAGTAAATGTGTATGTGGTGTGTAGTAATGTGTATGTATGGTGTGTAGTAAATGTGTATGTGTGTGTAGTAAATGTGTATGTGTGTGTGTATGTTGTGTAAATGTGTATGTGTTGTATGTGTAAATGTGTATGTGTGTTGTATGTGTATGTTGTGTAAATGTGTATGTGTTGTATGTGTAAATGTGTATGTGTGTGTAGTACATGTGTGTGTGTGTGTAGTACATGTGTGTGTGTGTAGTACATGTGTGTGTGTGTGTAGTACATGTATATGAGTGTGTAGTACATGTATGTGTGTGTGTAGTAAAGGTATGTGTGGTTGTAAATGTGTATGTACGTGTAAATGTGTATGTGTGTACTTGTAAATGTGTATGTGTGTACGTGTAAATGTGTATGTGTGTACGTGTCAATGTGTATGTGTGTACGTGTAAATGTGTATGTGTGTACGTGTAAATGTGTATGTGTGTACGTGTAAATGTGTATGTGTGTGTAGGGTAAATGTATGTGTGTGTAGTAAATGTGTATGTGTGTGTAGTAAATGTGTATGTGTGTGTTGTAAATGTGTATGTGTGTGTAGTAAATGTGTATGTGTGTGTAGTAAATGTGTATGTGTGTGTTGTAAATGTGTATGTGTGTGTAGTAAATCTGTATGTGTGTGTAGTAAATGTGTATGTGTGTGTAGTAAATGTGTATGTGTGTGTAGTAAATGTGTACTGTATGTGTGCAGTGATTCCCTATATGTTTATGGGGCCCTTGATATATGCGGGGTGTCTTTCTTTAGTTCTCTCTCGCTCTCTCTCGCTAGAGAGAGAGACTTATACTTTACTGTCCTATTCTTCCACTATAAACTGTCCCTGTCTAGTAGACTAGTAGTATTAAGGCCGGACCACCTAGTTGGGACCGCAAGGTCTTTGTGGTCTGAGTATCTGTGTAACTCTATGTAACTCTCTCTCTCTCACCACTGCCGTTAGAGACAGATAATCACTGGTGATTTGCAAGCGACTCTGGCCTGGGTCCTTTATACGAGAGAGAGAGAGACAAGTGTGTGTGTGTGTGTGTGTGAATTGAATTGAATTGAATTAGGTTTATTTGCTCAGACTTTTACAAAAAGTAAGGCCCTATAGCATTCCTACTCCAATGTTTGTTCCAGCTTTTATGTCTGTGGTGTTGCTTCTTGATATCGTAGTTATGATCGTATGTAGGGCGTTCAGTGGCTTGTGTGTGTGTGTGTGTGTGAGAGTGAGAGTGGGGATGGTGAAATATAAAAATGGAATGAAGACAAAGAGAGAGAGAGAGAGAGAGTATGGGTGAGTATGCGAGTGTGGAAAGAGGAAACAATGATGAATGAAGGGAGGGGGAAAGAGTAAGGGATAAAGAGAAAGAAAGCAAGTGCGAATAAGCAAAACAAATATATACAAAAATAATAAGAGAGATATAGTATACAATATAATTATATATAATATATAATCATAGTCACATAATATGAAAGATCAAATGTGTGAAGAAGAAAAAATAAGAATACATTTTTTGTAAGATTATGCGCCAAAATTGTATATAAAATTGTATATATTTTGTTTATACAATTTTATATAACTGTCTTCATAGCGCAATGGATAAATGCACTGAATTTCGGTGTGAGCATCTGTCACATCCCTCGCCACTGTGAAGCTTCGAGAGTTTCTGCTGTGCTCGACCCCTTTCGACTCTCTATAGCTCGGCACTCTGAGTTGTTTTGTTGTGCCAGCCAGGGTCGACTATGACGTCTTAGTTGAGATTCATTTTGTATATTATTTAATGTTCTTAATAATAGATGACGCTGTACTTGCCAATCTTCTGTTTTCTAGTTACCTTTCTGTACGTGTATAAGGGGTTGAGGCTGTGACGGAGGGTGTTGTAATTCCTCTTGAATTCATATGCAATCGGTATATACTCAACCAGCGTCTTGGATATATCGGCTCCTGGAGATTTGTGTGGAGGTGTTATCCTGTATTGTGTGCTACTAAATACCGCTAGCTGTGCTGATAACCAGGGAGTAGTGTCTTGTCTGTCATAGCCTCATAACCAGGGAGTAGTGTCTTGTCTGTCATAGCCTCATAACCAGGGAGTAGTGTCTTGTCTGTCATAGCCTCATAACCAGGGAGTAGTGTCTTGTCTGTCATAGCCTCATAACCAGGGAGTAGTGTCTTGTCTGTCATAGCCTCATAACCAGGGAGTAGTGTCTTGTCTGTCATAGCCTCATAACCAGGGAGTAGTGTCTTGTCTGTCATAGCCTCATAACCAGGGAGTAGTGTCTTGTCTGTCATAGCCTCATAACCAGGGAGTAGTGTCTTGTCTGTCATAGCCTCATAACCAGGGAGTAGTGTCTTGTCTGTCATAGCCTCATAACCAGGGAGTAGTGTCTTGTCTGTCATAGCCTCATAACCAGGGAGTAGTGTCTTGTCTGTCATAGCCTCATTCCTATTATTACGTGTGTCATTAGTTTACATTAGTTTATAAGGGTCTTTTCTTTTTTCCTTGTTTTTTGTTTGTTTGTTCATAGAGATAAATTATTATTTATATAAATATATTATTTTCCTTTTTAATCTAGTTACTTGCAATTCTTTATATAATATAAACGCCTTTCTTTTATTTTTAATTATATATATAATTATATATATTAAAATTATCTTGTTTTTTCTTAACCATAATATTATGTGCATTAGCTGGTACAAAGAGGTTAGTGGTGTGGTCAAGTTTATAAGATCAAAGTGGCTTATGATATAATAACTTGCATAAATAAACTGCTATATAAGGTATAACTACCATCTCTAAAATAGACTACGGAGTCTTGGCATAAGTCTGTTAAACAGACTATTACTCTCCTCACTGAATTCACTTCTAATCTAGTCCGTCTAGTGTGACAATTTGGGAGTTACCATACCCGTAGTGCTTACCAGGCCTAATTAAAACTCCTCATAACTTCCGGGTTGTAACAGCATCCTAGGTTCGAATCCCTGGAGTGCCACATGTATTTGTTGATTTCATTAATTGAGTTTAGGAGTAAAGTCGGTTGGTGGAGGTAACATGATAATACTATGACAAACGTATGTACTGTGAGAAAGAAATTAAACTGGAAGGGGGAAAAAACAGTTAGGACAAAACTGGGTCAAAAGGTCAGCACTGAAATTAAATATAACTATGGTAATATATTATCATGGAACAAAATTTATGTATGCAAAGAAATCAAATAGAAAACAAAATTCGTGGATGGAAAAGATGAAAGAAATATAATACAAAATACACATATACTGTACTACGATATACGAGAGGCACAGTATGAAACAATAGCCAAGTATATTGATAACTTGATCAGACCAAGTTAGTCATATTGTAGGTTTAATTTAGTTAGTGTTCACAGCTTTGTATTGATCATAAGTGTTCCAGTATTCGCGTCTGCAAGTCTTTGAAGCTATTCTGGTCTGCTCTGAACCTTCATAAATCTTTACTTGATTATTGTATTCTCGGATCTTCGTTTAATCGTCTTAAGGATTAACATGTATCCGACTATACTATATGAGTGCGACTGTACAAACACACACACACACACACACATATTATATATATATATATATATATATATATATATATATATATGTTGCCTTAACTCTCTACTCATCGAGACATACAAAAGTGATGCTACACAAAAGAAGAGGGTAGCGAGAGAAGAAAGACATTATTTTCTACCTCTCTCTTACACACACACACTCTCTCTCTCTCACACACACACACACACACACACACACACAAGCCACTGAACGCCCTACATACATACGATCAAAACTATGCGATCAAGAAGCATCACCACAAGAATAAAAGCTGGAAATAAAGATTGGAGTAGGAATTCTATAGGGTCAAGAAAGACATTGTTCTCTCCATCCTTCTTTCCTCCCAACCGTACTTCCTTCCTTCCTTCCTTCCTTCCTTCCTTCCTTCCTTCCTCTCTTCCTTCCCTGAAACCCTTCTGTAACCGGAGAGAACACAACTGACACGAGAGGACCTTTGTTAGTAATTTTAGTGGCTTTCGTTAAGGGGTGGTTTTTAGTTTGTTTCCTAGACATCTATCTAGCTTAAAATTACACTCTCAAGACTCCTTTTCAAGATAATTTTGTACATTTTTCGGTAGAACTAACATTAGATGGCTAACATTAGATGATTGTACATAGTTTACGAAGGATATCTTGGAATCAAATGGTTGAAAACCATCATAATTAACCTGTTAACTCCCAGAAATTCTTCCTAGACTGAATAAAATCGTTTAAGGTTAGCCAATTAAAATGAAGAATAGCGTTCTCGTGTAATGAAAGAGTTTATAATTATATGTTTCGAATTGTTGCTCTAATATACAGTATAGCATCTCTATTAAAATATGCTCGATCACTATATACTGTATATATACAGTATATATCACACTTCCTCAAGGGACTGTAGTTCTCGAAAAGGGGCTCCAGTCCTGACGCTATGCTTGACTTGCAGTGTGCTGGCTTAATAATCCAGAAGGGTTGATAGCCTCTGAAGTCCTATTGTATCTAACTAACTTCCTCTCTACATCAACCTTTCTCACTCGCTTTTCTTTCTTCTATCTCCTACATAAATTATCCTCCTTTTCATCTTTTAATATTTTAGCTATCATATAATTTATTTCGTTCTTTTATTATCCATTTCCTTGTCGTTGATTTTCCATTTCATTCTGTTCTCACTATTTCCCTTAACCCTTTCAGTATCATAACGTCTCTCTTCATATCACATGGCTAATATTAGATCTCTAGTCTCTCTCTCTCTCTCTCTCTCTCTCTCTCTCTCTCTCTCTCTCTCTCTCTCTCTCTCTCTCTCACCACAGCACGGAAGCAGTGAGATGTGGGTCATTAGCATATGAAAACCTTTGCTATATAATATACTACCTCTCGTAACTCTACCACAACTACCACTATCCCTCGTAACTCTACCACAACTACCACTATCCCTCGTAACTCTACGACAACTACCACTATATCCTCGTAACTCTACGACAACTACCACTAATCCACTATCCCCCGTAACTCTACGACAACTACCACTATCCCTCGTAACTCTACGACAACTACCACTATCCCTCGTAACTCTACCACAACTACCACTATCCCTCGTAACTCTACCACAACTACCACTATCCCTCGTAACTCTACGACAACTACCACTATCCCTCGTAACTCTACGACAACTACCACTATCCCTCGTAACTACCACAACTACCACTATCCCTCGTAACTCTACCACAACTACCACTATCCCTCGTAACTCTACCACAACTACCACTATCCCTCGTAACTCTACCACAACTACCACTATCCCTCGTAACTACCACAACTATCACATTCTACCACAACTACCACTATCCCTCTTAACTCTACCACAACTATCACAATCTACCACAACTACCACTATCCCTCGTAACTCTACCACAACTACCACTATCCCTCGTAACTCTACCACTATCTCTACTACAATCTACCACAACTACCACTATCCCTCGTAACTCTACCACAACTATCACAATCTACCACAACTACCACTATCCCTAGCTCGTAACTCTACCACAACTACCACTATCCCTCGTAACTCTACCACAACTATCACAATCTACCACAACTACCACTATCCCTCGTAACTCTACGACAACTATCACAATCTACCACTATCCCTCGTAACTCTACTACAACTACCACTATCCCTAGCTCGTAACTCTACCACAACTATCACAATCTACCACAACTACCACTACCCCTCGTAACACTACCACAACTACCACCACTGCCACTATCCCTCCTAACTCTACCATAACTACCACTATCCCAACTACCACTATCCCTCGTAACTCTACCATAACTACCACAACTACCACTATCCCAACCACCACTATCCCTCGTAACTCTACCATAATCTACCACTATCCCTCGTAATTCTACCACAACTATCACAACTACCACTACCCCTCGTAACTCTATCACCCCTGTTAATACCACGTCTACCACATTGATCGTAACTCTACCACAACTACCACTATTGATTTATTACTATCACTACCACAATCTACCACTACCCTTATTTTACCACTACAACCACAACTACCACAATCTATCACTCATAAGAGACAAACTCGTAAATCACTTAGAGGAAAACAACATACTTAAAGATACTCAACACAGTTTTCGTAATAAACGTTCCTGCTTAATAAACCTCTTAGACTTCTTCCACGATATCCTCAACCTATATGATGAGAGTAAAGCTGTAGATATTATATACCTTGATTTTCCAAAGGGCTTTGACAAAGTTCCCCACAAACGTTTATTGATAAAACTAAAAGCGCATGGAATACAAGGCAGTGTGTTGAAATGGATAGAAAATTGGCTCCGTGACAGAAAGCAAAGAGTAGTCATAAACGGTAAAGCATCCCATGTTGAAGATATGCAGCATAATCTAGATAAATTGCCACAGTGAGCTCAAATTTAGCATATGCGTTTCAATGAGGATAAATGTAAAGTACTCCATATTGGAAACTGACATGAGAAAGCAAACTATTCAATAAATGGCACCCAGCTTAAGAATGTAGACAGAGAAGCTGATTTGGGAGTAACAATATCGAGTAACCTAAAACCGAGTCAACAATGTTCAGAAGTTGTTAAGAAGGCAAACAAAATATAGGCAGGTCATTTGAGCATAAATCCAAAGATTTAACCCTAACTCTTTACAATTCTTTAGTCCGCCCTCTCCTGGAATATTGCGTTCAATCCTGGTGCCCTTACTACCAAAAAGATATAAACAAACTAGAACAAGTTCAACATAGTTATCAAAATGATACCTTGCCTTAAGAATAAACCATATGAGGAGCGTCTTGGATAATTAAATTTATTTCCTTTAACCCAGCGTAGATTAAAAGTCGTCTTAATTCAAGTGTTCAAAATCATCAAAGGCATCGACAATATGAACTGTAATCAATATTTCACTATCGACCAATCAACTTACACGCGGGGGAACGGTTGCATAATTATTGGTAAATCTTCTAACTCACATGAATCTAAAAATTTCTTCTTCAATCGAGTTGTCAACTTGTGGAATGGGCTTCCCCGAGATGTCATAGATTGCAGTACCGTTGATTCTTTTAAACATTGCCTAGACAAACGCCTTGCCTTAAATCCATGACTGACTGCATTTGTAAATGAATATTTTTTGTTTTCCTCTATTACATTACCAACAACTGTCCCCTACTAACATCTCCTAATCCTGCCATAGACATTTGTCCCAGGGCAGTCTTCCCTTTCCATTTGTCCCTTACCCACTCCAAACTACTGTTTAGACACTTGACCATCAGTGTTTTGGAGGGCAAGCAGCCTTGAGGGGTCGCTGTACCTGTTGTTGCTTGATTTCCTTTGTACTCCTTTGAATAATATATTCCGTTATTATTGTAAGTATCACAAATAAACTATTAAATGTACTATCACTGCCATCACAACACTATCAGCACCATAATATTCCCTTTACCAGCGACCCACACCATCACCACCTCCACCACCACCATCATCACTATACCACCACTGATAGCATCACGGTGTGCCTCCGACCATTATTGCTTATGAGAGGGAATTGCAAGGAGTTACAAGGAATAGTTGGTATATCAAATACCTTTAAGTCCAATCCAAGATACTTTGGGGGAAAAAGAAAGATTGCATAGTACAGTGCACTCGCTGCACACGGCTGTACTGAAGAACTACTTACAATTTCCGAAGACAAATGTTTCACAGTAAAATAAACTATATATACCGGTATATGTGAAAAAGTTTCCACTTGCATGTTTAACTGATTTGCCATCAAATGATAGCTATAGTATCTCCGCCTTAATGATCATCAAGATACAAAGAAATGTGTGTGATCCTAGGCCGTCAGTGCTGCTCAGAATCAACAAGGGCACCTCGGCCAGCCTCTCCCCATCTTCGTACACGCCCTTTTACCACACGATGTTGTGCCACAGGACGCCAGCAAAGCGCCAAGACTGCTCACCAGAATTTCCAACCTGCGCTAACATCTAACTAAAGAGCCTTGTCAAGAACACTGGGAATGATACAAGTCTCACCTGCACTACCATGTCTCTGACCAGACAAGTAATGACAGACCACTGCTGCATTACTAAAGAGCAACGTTGCATATCTCACTAGCCTCACTGAGTTGCTATCCAGAACCTCTGCCACAAGCTCGACGGACAGTGTTCAACTATCCGCGTGTCAATCAGAACTGCTTCAGATTCCATCCACATCAATGCCAACCTGATCAATTACGACACCGATGGGCTATACAAGAGCTCTCCAATTGCTGCACCTTCAATACAATCACCGCATCAAAGCCCTGCGAGGATCCTTACAAAATCAACGACACTAGAGTTACCAAATAAAGTTCGCTAGATAGTATATAAATGCCTATAATAGCTAGGATAACGGCACATTCTCTACAATATCTCTCTAAAATGGGCTAAATCTACAGAATATTGCTAGTATTCATGTCGCTAGCTGTCAAAATTTGTTTCTAGATCGAAGTAAATGCATCTAGATTTACCGGGAAAGTAGCTAAATTGGCAACACTAATTCGACGACAAGGGTAGTATCGTCCTTCAAATAGCCACCTCACACATGCAGATGATTTGTCTTCATGGGTGACTTGTCTATACTCTGTTTCTTTTCAACTGACGGTAAATTGCAAAGTTCCCATCAAGATTTCTCAGTTATTTTGAATATTTTGTGGTGAAATATGGTGCTAATTATATAAACTTAATCTTACTGTGATGCAGAGACGTAGTAGTTTATTATTTTTCCATTAAGTATCGATAAATTAGCTGCTAAGGGATTCAATTTACCGCCAGCTGAAATGAACTGAGTCTAGGTATCTGTGGGGAAGGAGGTATAGCTCCAGAGACTGACCAAACTATGTTCCGTGCTAAACAGTAATCCATCCTTAACCCCTTCTGTACCGTCGACATCCATTTCATTTTAGTCTGGCTACTACTAATCGATTTTAATCAAGTTAGGAAGGATCTCTAGCCATTATAAGCCTTCGAACTACCTCCATCAACACCTTTAAATACCACAGATCCTTCCCAAGCCTTCGAACTACCTCAATCAACACTTTTAACTACCACAGATCCTTCCTAAGCTGCATAAAATCTTCTAAATATATCTAGAATAACATATAACCGACGTCCGTGGTACAGAATGGGTTAAACAATGAACAAACCGGAACTAACCGTTTTGGTAAGATGATCCTCAGGGTATTAGAGTGTGAAGCCTATAATTGGGCTTTGTAATGAATTGGGGTTGTGTGGGACAGGGATCTGCCTTGCTTAGGCCAATCGGCTTTCTGCAGACTCCCATTTTCTTATGTTCTTATATTACTGATAATTACTGAACCTTATTTTCATGAACGAATACCCAAACATAAACTAACTAACAAGCACGTATGTATGAACAAACACCTATGAACACACAAACACGCACACACCGCCCGTAGCCTAGTAGGTAGAGCTCTCGTCTCGCACACGAGGGGTCGGGGGTTCAATCCCCGGCCGGGCGGAGACAAATTGGGCTTGTCTCCTTTCATGTGTTAGCCTCAGTTCACCTAGCTGTAAATAGGTACCTGGAATAAGTGGACGACGTTGTGACGTCCCATCTGGGGTTGGCAAAAATGGTACAAGGCGAGATGGGTATCATATGGTTCACCTAAGCTGATGGCTACCTAAGCCTTCGGGCGAGACGGTACCGTCTATAGTGAGAATGGTTCCATACAGATTCACCCTAAGCCTTCGTTTCCGATGTCGCCAATTGGCTAAAATACAGACTACACACACATCCACAGCCATTCCAACGGTACATACAACACTTAACATGTATTTCACGCAATACATTCCCAGTTAAGGAGGCGCGATAATAATGAGCTTAGCTCGCATTGCGTGGATTCCCCTTGACGAACAAGTGACTGAGTAACTGAGTAACACACATACACACATATGAACGAACACCCACCCACATACACACACACACACACACACGCATATGAACGAACGCCCACACCCACACCCACACATACACAAACACCCATGCACAATCAAACAGGCACACAAACACCCACACACATGAACGAACACCCACCCACATACACACACACATATGAACGAACGCCCACAACCACACTCACAAATACACAAACACCCATGCAGAATCAAACTGGCACACACACCCACACACATGAACGAACAAACACCCACACACGCATTCAATACCTGCCTTCCTATCACCTCTCTCAGATAAAGGCCAAAGTGACATGCTGTACAGGGTGTATCGCTCTCTCTCTCTCTCTCTCTCTCTCTGTTTTATATATATATATATATATATATATATATAGATATCTAGATATATAGATATATAGATATATCGATAGATAGAGAGATAGTGTATAATATATATAATATTTATATTTCATGCATATGTGAGATAGTTATTTATCTCTATTTATCTATCTATCTGCTTTAAGCTTCGAAATGTGACCTTTCTCGTGTACGTCCATTTAGCTTTCAACCTTCTCCTAACCTTGTTTTTTCTCTCTGGGGTCAGGTCACGTGAGAAGGTCAGCGGAGAAGGGTGGCCAGGGGGGGGGGGGGGGGGGGGGGGAGGTGTATGTGTGTGAGGGGGGGGGGTGTTAAGGTCAAGTTTGGCTGATCAAAAGGCCCTTCCTGCCTTGAATAAAATCGATAGACGATAGCATTATTATTTTTAGACGCTACATTTTGGAATTGCATGTAGGATAAACATGTAGGCCAATGATCACAGATGCTTTATTGTGCTCAACTCACGTGGTAAACTGTGGGGCCCTGACGAAATTTAGATGATCAATATGTTTTATCGTCTATCCAGCAATCAAATTAATTGAAAAACAAAGGTGTTGGATTTGTGATTTCTGCGAGTCCACTTCAACAGGGCGTCCACCGAAAGTAGAAGCCATTAGTCTTTAGTGTTGTATATGCAAAGATTGAATTATGTTTTATCGTTCAAGATATGGTGTTTGGAGGTGATAAAATAGCCAAAACAATGGTACTTCAAGCTAATTTATATATTATTCCTTCTCATATTCATTCAAGTCTTCAAACAAAATTGCTCAGGTTTGGCACCCTACACTTCATGTCTTTCAATTTTTTTTTTTTTTTTTTTTTTTTTTTTTTTTTTTTTTAATAAGTGGACTAAGGTTCAACGAAACTGAATATTCATTAATTGTCTTTGAACATGTGTGAATCCAAAAAGTAAAAGATCATATTTTTTCCACAAATATTAAATGATAAATAACTATTTACTCATGATGTGTATTAAGGGAGCCCACTTTTTTTTTTTTTTTTTTTTTTTTTCTCTCCCTCTCTCTCTTTGGCTCCATTCGGCCCTATTCAGCCTACTGTTTTAAGACGTTTACCCCCATCCAGGTGTCAATATTTTCCTGGTGAGTGCTAGCGAGCCAGCATATACAGTATATATTTTTTGTTTTGAGAGCAAACTAAATTTGTACATTTTTCGATAGAAAAATGTCTCCGGCGAAGCCGGATTTCTCCATACAATGCTGGCGAGCGATAAAAAATATCGACACCTGGATGGGGATAAACGTCTTAAAACAGTAGGTTGAATGGGGCCGAATGGATACAAGCCAGAGAAAGAGAGAAAAGGAGAGAAAGAGAAAACAAGGCAGGTGACTCCCGTTAATATGAGTTAACTATATTATGAATAATATAGGCAGGTAAGCTAAACAGAAAATAATATAGGCAGGTAAGCTAAACAGAAAATAATATAGGCAGGTAAGCTAAACAGAAAATAATATAGGCAGGTAAGCTAAACAGAAAATAATATAGGCAGGTAAGCTAAACAGAAAATAATATAGGCAGGTAAGCTAAACAGAAAATAATATAGGCAGGTAAGCTAAACAGAAAATAATATAGGCAGGTAAGCTAAACAGAAAATAATATAGGCAGGTAAGCTAAACGGAAAATAATATAGGCAGGTAAGCTAAAAAGAAAATAATATAGGCAGGTAAGCTAAAAAGAAAATAATATAGGCAGGTAAGCTAAAAAGAAAATAATATAGGCAGGTAAGCTAAAAAGAAAATAATATAGGCAGGTAAGCTAAAAAAATAATATAGGCAGGTAAGCTAAAAAGAAAATCCTCTCCCGATCCTTTCCTAATAATAGTTAGCCAGAAACCCCCTTAGAATGACGCCATGGTGTTGGAAAGGGTTAATTGACTACCTGTGAGTTTCAAGCTATAAGGAAGTTGGAACCGTGAACATCGAGATTAAAGAGAAATGCGATACTCGTAGTTTTCTGATGGATACAAAATCTGATCAATTTAATTGTATGCGTTTATAAATGTATTATGACCGTATTTTAGCTAATAATTCTGCTAAATATTAACAGTCACCGCTCCAACTTCCTTATAGCCTGGATCTCGCAAGTGGTCAAATGTTCTTCAGGAATGTTGAAGTGAAGAGAAGTCTGAAGTGGAGAAGTGTGTTAGGGATTGTCTGGGGGAGATCTGCTCAACGAAATGATATGCAGCGAAAATAAACATTAAGGGAGCCCACTTCGTTTTTTGTTGCTCTTTCTCTCCCTCTATTTTTGACTTGTATCCATCCGGCCCCGTTCAGCCTACTGTTTTAAGACTTTTACCCCCATCCAGGTCTAAACATTTTCCTGGCGAGCGGTAGCGAACCAGTATATATATATTTTTGTTTTGACAGCAAGCTAAATTTGTACATATTTCGATAGAAAAATGTCTCCGGCGAAGCCGGATTTCTCCATACAATGCTGGCTCGCTATCGCTCGCCAAGAAGAAATCGACACCTGGATGGGGATAAACTTCTCAAAACAGTTGGCTGAATGGGTCCGAATGGATACAAGCCAGGGAAAGAGAGAAAAGGAGAGAAAGATAATAAAAAAAAACGCAGAAATGATAGGGGAGCTGTTTGTACAGTCGCGCTAATAAGTCATATCCCAGCTGTCATTACGTTTGGCTCGCTCTGTGCTGTATTAATGTCTGTCAGATGTTTAAATAGGGTGGGTAAGTGTAGGAACATGTTGGTATATCTTACTCAATTAGAAGATTTTTTTTTTTTTTTGGTACCGAGACATGACTTATTAGGCCGATTGTACACTCGGATACCATAGTCTCTGGCCCACTCAAAATAATTCCTGGACTCCATGTATTTTTATTTATGCAATTATATCTATCTTGATTGATTTTTGGATAGAACTTGCTTTTCAGTTAATAGTATATAGATATTTGAAGTTGATGGATGGAGAATTATATTAACAAATTCGCTTCCAGAGATATCCGTCCATAATTAAAATAGGTGAAATCCAGGAATATTTATGAGTGGGCTGGAGACTATGGTATCCGAGTGTAATTTTAGCCTTTTTATAATTACGACGTTTTTCTTATATTTCCTGCATTTTTTGGTATCATTAGCCTGTTTCATTCACCTTATACCTTTGGATACCTTTGGATGTGTTCGCCGCTCCTCTAGCGGCACCAAGGAGCGCGACGCTTGGTGTTCCATTGTTTCAATTTTCCTAGCCAGTTTTACTACAGATGGATATATAATATTATATATATATATATATATATATATATATATATATATATATATATATATATATATTATTATGTTCTCTCCACCAACCAACTCTACTCCTAAACTCGAGTGGTGATGGGCTGGTCTATCAGAGTGAGAACTGAGCAATCTCTGCCATACCCATAGCTTACTCTGACTGTTCCTTTTACTTATATATTTTCTAAATCTCAAGTGACGGCGTCTCTAACGTGGATTGACCTCCCAATCTACCAAGATTGGAAGCCAAAGCGTCACATTTTTCCCTTGCCCCTCGACTTTCTCTTCATAATTGCTGAGGGACACAGGGCCCTGGGTGGGGCTTTGGTTTCCCGGGCATTTCCGCACCCTCTTCAGCTCCCCGCCATGGAGTGGCTTCGGTCACCCAGGCTTTATTGTGGTCGGCGGGGAGGGTTCTGTGGGGGCGCTCGGTTATGGCCTTGGCCTTGCTCGGGGCCTTGGGGCTGTTCGGCCAGGCAGCTTGGGGAACAACAACAACAACAACAACAACAACTCCTAAACTCGATTAATGAAACCAACAAACACATGTGGCAGTCCGGGGAATTTGAGCAAAACTAATTATATACAGGGATAAGAAATTCAGGATAAATAAGAAGAGATCAAGAAAGAGAAAACGAGGCAGAGTATTTGTAGCCAATAGTAAAAGAAGAGACGAGAGGCGAAGGTAGTAAAGTTTTATTAGAGAGAGAGAGAGAGCGAGCGAGCGAGAGCGAAGGGGGGCGTGAGAGAGGTACGAGCATGTGCGTGAGAGCGATGGAGCATGTCTGAAAGAGAAAGAGAGCGTATGTGTGAGAGAGATAGTGTATGTGTGTGTGAGAGAGAAATTTACATATAATTACATAGATACACTGACCACACAGACTTTACAATCCCAGCTAAGTGGTCAGGACTTAATTCTAGAAGAGATGGCTAACCTGAGAGTAAGGGACAGTGGTAGGAAAGGATAGCAAAGAAGAAGGCTCTCTCCTCACCCTCCGAGAGAGAGAGAGCGAGAGAGAGAGAGTAAACATGTACCCCTGCAAAAAATATAAGCCTGACTATAAAACCAGCGGGTGTGGAATCGCGATCCTTCAGAAATAATACAGCGAACAACTTTTTCAGCCACGATTTTATTTAAGAGAATTGATGGGAGATGGGTCGTTTTTCGGGTCCTTCTTCTTCCTCATGATTAGCCCCATTAGTTTTCAGATTTTAAGACGTTTGGCCCATTAGTTTGGCGTTTTTAAGACCTTTCGCCCCATTTCTTTGTTAATGTTAAGACTTTTCGTGTAATTTAAGAGTCGATTTTTTCCTGGCGTGCGATAGCGAGCCTGTATTTCATGAGGAACCGGCATTCGGCCCGGACATTATTCTATCGATTTTTTTTACAAATTTATCTTGAAGGGGGTCTAGGGGGTGTTTTTCTAAATTTGAGGGAGGTCTAGGGAGCAAATTAAAACTAAAATGAATACATGAATTAGTAGACCAAAACAAAAAACAGCCACTATCCCCTTAATGTTTTTTCTTTAACCCTTTCACGCATATGACGCGATTTTGGGGATACTTTAAAGCCTTTGTTACCATCAGGGGTATTTAGAAACCTTTAGTTTAGTTACTTCAACCTCTGCAGTTGTCTTTGAGTTAGCTGTGTTGAGCCTATTAGGGATACTTTAAAGCCTTTGTTATCATCAGGGGTATTTAGAAACCTTTAGTTTAGTTACTTCAACCTCTGCAGTTGTCTTGAGTTGCTGTGTTGATCTTTAAAGCCTTTGTTACCATCAGGGGTATTTAGAAACCTTTAGTTTAGTTACTTCAACCTCTGCAGTTGTCTTTGAGTTAGCTGTGGGCAGAAAACTAATTTTGGAGAGGTAATTATAAGAGTGAGAGAACTCTATTTCTTATTGCTAATCTGGCAACCTCTGCGTCATAAATGCGTGAAAGGGTTAAAGATTGATGGAGGTCTATGGAGGAAAATATATCAAATTATAGAAAGATTAATAAACAAGCAAATAAATGAGCCCATCCCCCCTTAACCCATTCAGGTTTTATGGTTGTATCCATTCAGCCCCATGCAGCCTACTGTTTTAAGACTTCTATCCCCGTCCAGGTGTCAATGTTTTCCTGGCGAGCAATAGCGAGCCAACATTTTATGGAGAAATTTGGCTTCGCCGGAGACTTTTTTTCTATCGAAAATTTTACAAACTTAGCCAGCTGTCTAAGTCATTATCCAAAATATGGTGGCTCGCTATTGCTCGCTAGGTATAAATCGACACCTGTATGGGGATAAACGTCTTAAAACAGTAGGCTGAATGGGGCTGAAAAAAAGCACTTCAACCCCTTTAAAAAATTAATAAATAATAACCAAAAACAGTCCCTCACGAAACTCTCCCTAACTCGGCGTGACCTCCGACCTTTAGTCCTACAGGTGAATTATTCCGAGTGACTCAATAATTACCTAGTGTTGCCATCCTCTTCTTCCTCATCATCATTTTCTTCTTATTTTTCTTCCGATTTATATTTATATTTTTCAATTGCTTGTTTGTCTTATTCTTCCTCATCCTCTTCTTCTTCTTCTTCATCATCATCATCATCCCTATCATCATCTGGTTTATATTCTTCTTTTTCGTCTTCTCTCTCTCTCTCTGTCTATCTCTTTCTCTCTTCCATTGAACTAACTGGCTATATCTCCATCTCACATGACACACACTCTCTCTTTATATATATATATATATATATATATATATATATACAGTATACTGTATACTGTATATATATATATATATATATTGTTACGTCCTGGGATATATAAACACTGGGCTCTTTCTATTGGACTAGGTATGCGGCAACAACGGAAAACGCTAGATCCAACCCTTATCTATAAATCCAGGCAACAAACCACCCTAAACTGTCAAGAGTCCTGCCTGGACAACAAGGTATCCTATGACTCGGTTACAGGGTGCACGCACTATAGACTGCTGATAGTCAAGCAGGCTATATAAAAGATCACACAATTAAGTTGACTTAAAGCTTCAAGGAAAAGATAGATAACGGAATTAAATTGCAGAAACAATTTAATAACAAACTAGAAGAAAGTACATTTAACGTTACGTTAATTAATACAACTAATCACCCCTGCGTGAAAGAAGGTGAAAGCAAACGGTCCTCAAAACATCGTACCGGTAGACAAGATGCGGGTTTCTAAACTGCATGCGGCTACTGTAGGATCTGATGCTTAGCAAAGAAAGTACGTTACGGATTTAGAGAACTCTTAACTCATAAGCAGGAATAAATACTAGTGATAGGCCATACAGTGTATAATGGCATAGGTATAATTAAATAAAGGCAGCAACTCGCAACATAACCACATACAGGTGTGCTTCTCACTCTTAGTCCGGCAAGCCTGCTCGGACAGAGTCTCTAAGCCACACCCTGACTCACAATGCTCATAAAAACGGTAAACTGTGGCACAATAACAAGCATACAGAAATAATAAACCCCTAGCTGTTAATCTGCCAGGTGGCAGAGGTCTAGCTGGAAGGATATAGGCTTCGGATACCCGGGCTGAGCCACCTGCTCTAGCCTAGGGACGTTCCCAAGTCTGTGCGCCAAATTACTCTAATTGAAAGGGTGCTCTCTTGAGAGACTCAGATCGCAAGTATCTGACTCTCTCCTGGCGACCCTAAAACAAAAGCAAGACGTGCTAGCGCAGTGCTGAGTGGACTAGGCAAGGGCCCTCACACAACACAACACTAGACACACAGGGACACAGACAAGAAAATGCCCCCAGACTCCCACGGGTATCCTAGTAAAGTCGTGTGCTAACCTGACACAAGAACACACTAGCAAGCATGAAACTACCAAATATGAGACAACAAAAAAGTTTCCTAGGTCTCATTAACAATTACGTCTCTGCATAAGGCCCAAAATCCTATCTAGTTATCTGAGAGCTCGTCGTTAATACAATAATAGATATAAGGTCTATCAAGGGGATGGGATAATTAAATAGATTGGTGAAGTAGTGGAAGGAAGGTATACAAAGTAAGAGAAAGTTTCTAAGTGGGGTTGAGAGGGATAGATATCAAGGGGGTCCGAAGGGTACGACAGTGAGGTGAGCTCTGAGTCTTTAATCCGTCTGGACCCCACCCTAGGCATACAAAATACATCCCAGGCTTGGTAACACTCAACACAGTTGCCGGGTCAAAATCGTCTACCCCGTGCGTGAGTCAAAACTAAGCCTAACGTTGCAATCGGATGCATATGGCAACGCTTCAGGCTCGTCCCAAGCTAGACTCTCCGCGCGAAGCAACGTCTCCCAGCCAGTCTCTCTCTCCCGCTCGTCTCCTCCCACTCTCACTAGACTTACATCTTATATATTATAATGAAACTATCAACTATCGAGAATAAAATATACTAAGATGTGTTGGTTAAGAATAAGGGCAGCTACAAGCTGTGAAACAACATAAGAATATCCCAGACATTAGTTGACAGCGTAGGATATATACTAAGGAAAAGCCGGCCGGCCGGCCGGCTGCCGCCAGCCGTTTTCTAAACGGCTGGGCAGCCGACGCGCGCGCATGCCCGCTACTATGAAGAAGCGTCACAATATATATATATATAATCTCCCCCACTGAACTAACTCTGGCTATATCTCTATTTCACACGGTATACCCTCATATATACACACACTCTCTCACTCTCACTCACTCACTCTCTCACACACACTAACTCGGGCGTGACCTTTGACCTACAGTATAGTCCTACCGGTGAATTATTCCCAGAGTCTCAATGACTTAGTGTGACCTACTCCGCTTCCGCTTCTCCTATTTCCTCTCCACTCCCTCTTGCTCTCCTTCTGTCTCTCTCTTCTTCTTCTTCGTCTTCTTTTTCTCGTTCTCTTCCTTCTTCTTCTTCGTTTTCTTCCTCTTCTCTTAATCTTCTTTTTCTTCTATTTTCTCTCTACTCCCCCTTGCTCTCCTCTTCTTCCTCACTCTCTTCTTCGTTTTCTTCTTCTTCCTCAGTCTCTTCTTCCATTTTCTCTCCACTGCCCCTTTCTCGCTTCTTATTCCGCACTCTCTCCTGTTTGTACTCTTGTTCTTCCTCTTCTTCTTCTTCTTCTTCTATTTTCTCTACTCTCCTTTCTCTCTTCTCCTTCCTCTTCTTCTTCTCCTATTTTCTCTCCTTCTTCCTCACTCTCTTCTTCTGTTTTTCCTCCTTCTTCGTCGTCTTCTTCTTCTTCTTCTTCATCTTTTATACTATTCTTCATCTTTCTCTCTCTTTCTCCTCCACATATTCCTCCTATTCCTCCACATCTTTCTCGTCCTTTCTCTGCTACCGTGTTTACTATTTCGCTTCTGTTTCCTGTTATTCCTCATCCTCATTCTCTCTTTTCCTCTTCCACATATTCATCGTAGTGGGTGGGGAGAGAGCCTTTATGTTTGACTAGCCTTACCTTCCAAATGTTGTTAGCATTAAGTCCGGACTGCCTAGTAGGGGCCGCAAGGTCTATGCAGTCTGTGTGCCTGTGTAACTCGTCTTTCTCGTCCTTTCTAATAATCACATCCCAAACTGTCATCATTAAGGGGGGTCACCTGCTTTTTTGATCGCCTTTGCTCTCTGTCTCTGGCTTGTGTCCATTCGGCCCCATTCAGCCTACTGTTTTAAGACGTTTACCCCCATCCAGGTGTCAATATTAGATAATATGTATACGCTACTCTTAAGCAGCCTAGACAACATAACCATATCCTTTAATACACTATACAGTTGGTCTTCGTTTACCAAGCGTATATTATTCCCGAAATGGGCCGCAAGGTTTATGAGACACTAACTATTCCGTTTAACTCAGTGTAATCCCCCTCTTCCCTCTCCCTCTCCCTCCTACTCAATCCGTACATCCGGATTCTCTCTCTCTCGCTCTCTCTCTCTCTCTCTCTCTCTCTCTCTCTCTCTCTCTCTCTCTCTCTCTCTTTATCTATATCTATCCATCTATCTATCTATCCATCTCTCTCTCTCTCTCTCTCGTACGATGATCCCAGGAGCATTAATAATCAGTTCCTGCTTTTCTCTTTTAAAACTCTAGCTCGTGAATGACCTGGTGAGGGTAGGTATACAACATGTGTGTGTGTGTGTCTGTGTGCGTATGAATTTGTATTGATGTGTGTATGTGTGTGTATGTATGTCAGTGTGTGTGAATTTATATTAATGCGTGTGTGTGTGTGTTTTCTATGTGAGTGAAGGAGATGAATGAAAGAATGTATGTGTGACTGTAGGTGAAACGTGTGTGTGTGTGTTTGTGTGTAGGTATGAGTATGAATAAATGTAGATATGTATGGATGCCTATACAGTATGTGTGTGTGCGTGTGCGTGCGTGTGTGTGGATGTATGTGTGTGTGTGGAATAAATTTACTGTATGAATATATAAGCATGGATGTACTTGTGTGTGTATGAATGGAAGTTATGTATGTCAAAGTGTGTGTGTGTGTGTGCGCGTGTGTGTGTATGCATGTGTGTGTGTGTGGAATAAATGTACTGTATGAATATATAAGCATGGATGTACTTGTGTGTGTATTAATGGAAGCTATGTATGTCAAAGTGTGTGTGTGTGTGTGTACCACCGGATCTGTGTCATATCCATCACCTTTGATGAGATATTCTCTTTGTGGGGGTAGAGATTAGGCCAGAGATATATAGATAGATAGATGGATAGATATTATGTAGAAAAAGAGATGGATAGACAGGAAGAGAAATTTGTAGATAATTAGATAGATCGGTAGAGAGAGATAGATAGATAGAAAGAGAGATGGATAGACAGAAAGAGAAATTTGTAGATAATTAGATAGATCGGTAGAGATAGATAGATAGAAAGAGATATGGATAGACAGAAAGAGAAAAGTGTAGATAATTAGATAGATAGGTAGAGATAGATAGATAGAAAGAGATGGATAGACAGAAAGAGAAATGTGTAGATAATTAGATAGATCGGTAGAGATAGATAGATAGAAAGAGATGGATAGACAAAGAGAAATGTGTAGATAATTAGATAGATAGGTAGAGATAGATAAATAGAAAGAGATGGATAGACAGAAAGAGAAATGTGTAGATAATTAGATAGATCGGTAGAGATAGATAGATAGAAAGAGATGGATAGACAGAAAGAGAAATGTGTAGATAATTAGATAGATAGGTAAGGAGAGAGATTTACGATCGGATACTCTGGTGTAAAATCAGTGAGTATTGGTGTGTGTGTGTGTGTAGGAGTGTATGTGTGTGTGTGTGTAGGAGTGTGTGTGTGTATGTGTGTGTGTGTAAGTGTGTGTGTGTAAGTGTGTTTGTGTGAGTGTTGCACTGGTGGCTCTATTCTAGTACAGATAGAGAGAGAGAGATTGAGATTGGTAGATGAATATATATTATAGATAGATAGATTGGTAGATATATACAGAATAATAAACACATATATACAGTACATTCAATACATACAACAACAAATACACCAATGAAACTCTTAAATGGGGATGGGCCGGTTTTCTTGACCACTTTCTCCCTCATATTTATCCCCATTAGTTTTCAGATGTTAAGATGTTTGCCCCATTAGTTAGCCGATTTTAAGACTTTTCGACCAATTTCTTCGTCAATATTTAGACCTTTCGTGATATTTAGGTGTCGATATTTTCTCTGGCGAACGATAGTGAGCCTGTAATGTTGGAAGAACCGGCCTTCGGCCGGTTAATTTTTCTACCGAAAAATGTACAAATTAATCTAGAAGGGGGATCTAATGGATGTTTATTTTAAATTTGATGGAGGTCTAGGGAGGAAACTAGAAAAATAATGAATGCATGCAAAAATCGCCCAAAAAGTGAACCATCCCCCCCTTAAAAGAGCGACTATCACTCTTTCAACTATGGGGGGAGACCCTTGTTACAGGCAGCTTTGTATTTTGTCTCCTTCAAGCGCATAGGGGTAAAAATGTTCTTATTGCACATAAACAAAGCTTTTATTTGTCACGGTCGTTCAGTATTTTGATATTTCTATGCAATAGCAAAGGGTAAAAGAGTTTAGCATTATCATTTGAAAAGAATATATGATATAATTATACTGTATATATATTTTTTTCTATGTGAGTGAGGGAGACAAAAGACAGAACTGCCTGTAGCGAATACCTCCCCATAGTTGAAAGACTGACAGGGCCAAAATCAAGGGACGTTCGAGTCGAAGTGCCTGGACACACGGAGTTTGAAGCAATTTAGGTCATAGGAGGAGGGAAAGACTGATTCTGGGAGAGAGTTCCAGAGCTCAGCTGTTGAATAGAAGAACGTCTGAGAGTAATGTTTCACTATTGGGTAGGAGAGTTGCACTGTACATATACAGTATATATATATATATACAGTATATATATATAATATATATATATATATATATATATATATATATATACTGTATACAATTATAACTAAAAGAGTTGAATGAAGAGCACCGTACGCCTGCCACTACAGTCAGATAGAGAGGTGGCCTGGGGATAGTAATGAAGAGCACCGTACGCCTGCCACTACAGTCAGATAGAGAGGTGGCCTGGGGATAGTAATGAAGAGCACCGTACGCCTGCCACTACAGTCAGATAGAGAGGTGGCCTGGGGATAGTAATGAAGAGCACCGTACGCCTGCCACTACAGTCAGATAGAGAGGTGGCCTGGGGATAGTAATGAAGAGCACCGTACGCCTGCCACTACAGTCAGATAGAGAGGTGGCCTGGGGATAGTAATGAAGAGCACCGTACGCCTGCCACTACAGTCAGATAGAGAGGTGGCCTGGGGATAGTAATGAAGAGCACCGTACGCCTGCCACTACAGTCAGATAGAGAGGCGGCCTGGTGATAGTAATGAAGAGCACCGTACGCCTGCCACTACAGTCAGATAGAGAGGTGGCCTGGGGATAGTAATGAAGAGCACCGTACGCCTGCCACTACAGTCAGATAGAGAGGTGGCCTGCGGATAGTAATGAGACAGGACCCAAGGGAGTGGTGCTACATGGCATGGAATACAAATGACAATTAATTATGTGGAGAGGAGTCCTTTTTCTGGTCCCCTTTCTCCCTCGTGTTTAGCCCCCATGGTTTTCAAATTTTAAGACGTTCGGCCCATTAGTTGGGTGATTGAAACACCTTTAGCGCCATTTCGTTGTCAATTTTAAGACCTATCGTGCCATTTAGGTTTCTATTTTTTCCATTTTCTACCGAAAAATGCACAAATTAATCTAAAAGGGAGAATATGGTCCAGATAACCGGCCCATCTCCCCTTATTTGTGCTGCCTTTTTCTCACTATGTTCAATATGACTGCGAGTGATGGATTAATGTTGCTATTTGACATTCCTGAAATTGCTAGCCAGAATTCGAAACCCAAATGTATGGTTGTAGTAGAGAAGTCAAAAGTGGCCATTTTTATTTCTATCAAGTTATGGAGAAGCCTTTCGTCCTTGTATTCTGATTGTATTCAGTCTAGGAAGAAATTGTGGGAATGAAAGGGTTATTTGAGATGAGTTTTGCCCTTTGATTCGTAGAGGGCTTTCCAAAACTGATGAACATTCGTTGAATATTAGTTAAGATAAATAAATAAAGTGAAAACGTATCCTAGAATATTGAGAGAGTTAAATTAAATCAATCATATATATATATATATATATATATATATATATATATATATATAAATATATTCCGGGAGGATACGGGTCAGTTTGGAAATCTACACAGCTGTTAAGCTACTAACTACTGGGTAGGGAAGAGGATAGTAAAGCATAAGGCTCCTCCCCACCCACCACACCCTCCAGCTTACACTGGCGTGGAAACAGTTTGGAAAACATACCACGCATTTACATTTAGTCTCAGATAGGATAGGATGGAAGGAGATTTGTTAGTAGCCTATGCTAATTCTACATTTAAGGGGAGATCTCCACTTGAGGGATTTTTTTCTTGACCCCTTTCTCCCTCATGTTTAGCCCCATTGCTTTTGAAATTATAAAACGTTTGCCCCATTAGTTTAGCGATTTTAAGAACTTTCACCCCATATTAAGACTTTTCGTGCAATTCATGTGTCGATTTTATCCTGGCGAGCGATAGCGAGCCTGTAATTTAAGAGGAACCGGCCTTCAACCGGGAAATTTGTCTACCGAAAAATGTACAAATTTATCTTGAAAGGGACTCCAGAGAGTGTAATTTTAAGCTTGATGGAGGTCTAGGGAACAAACTAAATACCTCCCCTTAAGATCTTGGAGGGGGGGGGGGGGGAGTATGCAGAAAGTATATTGACATTTCAATCTGTGGTATTTCTTCATTAAGAGTAGGAGTTATGCTGAAAGGAATATAGTGTTTATTGCGGGTTAGTGGTCAAGTAGCTATCTAGACGGCGAAGGTCGAACAAAACAATGAGAGAGAGGGAGAGAAAGAGAGAGCAGAAGAAGATAAGAAGAGAGAGGAGGGTGGATTATAATTATGAAATGATGGAAATACAACCTGATTTTTGCACCGCCGCCGTACATAAGGTTGAACCCTGACATTTCTGCACTAGCCGGCTTGCTCTACGTATTGGCATTGTATTTATTATTATTTTATTTTTTAAAGGGGTAGTGCTGGGTTATTGGTCTATATACGGTATATATATTTATTTATTATTTTTTGAGTTTCCTCGCTAGACTTCCATCAAGCTTAGAAAAACACCCCCTAGACCCCCTCCCAAGATAAATGTGTACATTTTTCGGTAGAAAAACGTCCAGACCGAAGGCCGGTTCCTTCTAAAATTAGAGGCTCGCTATCGCTCGCCAGGAAAAAATCGACAGCTAAAGGGCACGAAAAGTCTTAATATTGACCCCCAAAAAATGAGGCGAAGGTCTCAAAATCGCCAAACTAACGGAACGAAAGTCTTAAAACCTTAAAACTAATATACTAAACATGAGGGCGAAGGGGGTCCAGAAAAAGCGAGTATCTCTCCCTTTAAGTGAAGCACAATAGATGCATGACCTCTACGGGGAAATGTCAGGTTAGAATAATATGACTATAGTGTTTTATATCTATCTATCTATCTATCTATCTATCTATCTATCTATATGCTCAGGCCCAATCCCCACTTTTCCTATTTTTTTATTTTATTTTCGTGTTTTATTATTATTATTAATATATGTTTTTTATTTTATTTTCGTGTTTTATTATTATTATTAATATATGTTTTTTATTTTATTTTCGTGTTTTATTATTATTATTAATGTTTTTTATTTTATTTTCCTCTGTTTTATTATTATTATTAATATATGTTGTTGTTTTTCTCCTCTGTTTTATTATTATTATTAATATTTTGTTTTCTTTTCTTATGTGAGAAATGTATAACTCCGTGTGTAAGTCGCAGTTCTCCCGCTCTCTCTCATTAAAGGGGAGATGGGTCGCTTTTCTGATCCCCCTTCTCCCTCATGTTTAGCCCCATTAGTTATGAGATTTTAAGACTTTTCACCCCATTTCGCTGTCAATATTAGGACTTTTCGTGTCATTTAAGTGTCTATTTTTACCTGGCGAGAGATGGCGAGAATTAAATTTAAGGGGAACTGGCCTTCGGCCGGGACATTTTTCTTTCGAAAAATTTACAAATCTATCTTGAAGGAGGGTCTTCGGGGGGGGGGGGGGGGGGGGGGTTTCTAAAGCTTGATGGAGGTCTAGGGAGGAAAAAAAATATAATATAATAATTATATATATAAATAAATAAATGATCAAATAAATACGCCCATCCCCCCCTTAATTAATCCCTTATGACCTATGTGGGTGTGGGTGTTTGTTCACTTAATTAATCCCTTATGACCTATGTGGGTGTTTGTTCACTTATCAATATAATTAACCCTTCTACTATGCCTCTTGAAAGCTATGGTGGGTGAGTAACTCAGCTTGATACACAGGTTTACATTTACCATATATATATATATATATATATATATATATATATATATATACCGGTATATATATTATATATATATATTTTGTGTGTATGTTAAAACAGTAAAAACAAAATATCTGAATAAAATCAAAGGCCAATAAATCATTATATAATTGATAATATGCCAACACATTAATGTATTACCTTCCATGTTCTGCGTGTGGGAGACTAATACTTAATGTTGAACTAATGTTTTTAGTTAAGTTGGCCTCAATATTATAGACTAATTAATTTGTGATTATTATAATTGAGGTAAACAGTTTATAGTTACGTAGACTATTCACAGTCCCCACTAATTATAATCTAATTATGGGTATGAAAAGATATATAAAGTATCCATAATTCTATACACATTAAGGATGGTCACCTGCTTTTTTTCTCTTTCTCTCCTTTTCTCTCTTTCTCTGGCTTGTATCCATTCAGCCCCATTTAGCCAACTGTTTTAAGATGTTTATCCCCATCCAGTGTCGATTTCTTCCTGGCAAGCGATAGCGAGCCAGCATTGTATGGAAAAATCCGGCTTCGCCGGAGAAATTTTTCTATCGAAAAATGTACAAATATAGCTTGCTGTAAAACAAAAATATATATATGCTGGCTCGCGGTATTAACACCTGAATGGGGGTAAACGTCTTAAAACAGTAGGCTGAATGGGACCGAATGGATACAAGCCAAACAGGGAGGGAGAGAAAGATAAATAAAATAAAGCGAGGTGGGCTCCCTTAAAGGTATATTGGTGATAATTAACTCATATGTAATCAGTTATGAAAGTAAATCACCATCAATGTGCCCAGCGAGTTTCTATACATCATGAAGCCCATATTAAAAAAAAAAAAAAAAATAGTGCTCTATAATTATATTAATTCATGATCACCCTTTATGATAATTGCCTATTGCATTATTAACAAAATTTATATCAAGAAACTTTTAAAATTCTCCAATTAATTTTCGTTAATTTTGTATATATGCATGCATTTGTTGGTGACCAAGTATTATATTTAACAGATGTGACATTGTTGCTGAAATATGGACAAATAAACGAGTGAAATTGATAATTCCACCCTCAAAAAAAAAAAAAAAAAAAAAAAAATAATAATAATAATAATAATAATAATAATATAAAATAAACGGGCATGGAAGCGTACATTCCATTTTCTTTCTCTCAGACTAATGCAAACAAATCTTAGTTTACTCATGCCTGTTATACTGCTGTCCGCAACAAGGAGGAAGCATTCAAACGGTACCCACGCCTTAAAACTCAAGAATCTCATTCTTCCTATGTTTCTGCCCGGAATCAAGCCAACTCTGTTCTTCGACTTGCCAAGCACTCTTTCATCAATAATAAATGCACTGAACTTTCTAATTCTAGCTCTTCCCAAGCTTTCTGGCATCTAGCCAAAAACCTCTCCAACAACTTTTCTTCCTCATCTTTCCCTTCCCTTTTCCACTCTGATGGCACAACCATTACTTCTTCCTCTGACAAAGCTGAACTCTTCGCTCAAACTTTTGCCAGAAACTCTACCTTGGATGATTCCGGTGCTATTCCTCTCTCTCCTACTTATGCCTAATATCCTAATCTCTTCTAAAGATGTATTTTCTCCCCTCTTTGGGCTTAATACTAAGAAGGCGTACGGTCCGGACGGTGTTCCTCCTGTTGTTCTTAAAAACTGTGCTTCCGTGCCGACTCCCTGCCTAGGAAAACTCTTTCGTCTCTGTCTCTCCTCTAACGTCTTTCCTTCTTGCTGGAAGTTTGCTCTCATTCAACCTGTCCCAAAGAAGGGTGACCGCTCTCAACCCTCCAACTATCGTCCAATTGACCAATTGCAAATTTCAGGCTATAAGGAAGTTGGAGCTGTAGACAACGATAGTAAACAGGAATACAATAATAATGTAGGGATCTGATGGATAAAGAATGTTGAATTGGATTTTATGTATTTATAGATCAACTACAAACATATTTTTGCTGGTAATTCTGCTAAATATCTGTCTACAACTCCAACTTCCTTATAGAACGAAACTCGCAAGTGGCCAATTGCTCTCATCTCTTGTGTATCTAAAGTTTTTGAAACTATTCTTGCTTCCAAATTTCTTAAGCATTTCTCTTCTCATAATCTGCTCTCAGATCGCCAGTATGGCTTCCTTAAGGGTCGCTCTACTGGTGATTTTCTTTCATATCTTACTAACTCTTGCTCATCCAACTTTCGGGACTTCGGTGAGACTTTTTCTGTTGCGCTAGACATATCAAAGGCCTTCGATAGAGTCTGGCACAAATCTTTAATTTCCAAACTGCTCTCCTTCGGTTTCTGTCCCTCCATCTGTGCCTTTGTCTCTAATTTCCTTTCCGGCCATTCCATACCTGCGGTTTTGGATGGCCATCGCTCATTTCCTCATCTTATCAACTCTGATGTTCCTCAGGGTTCTGTCCTATCTCCTATTCTCTTTCTAATTTTCATAAATGATCTTCTCAACTGTACATCCAGTCCCATCCATTCATATGCAGACGACTCAACCTTACACCACTCAATTTGTTTTCCAGAACGACCCAGCCAGCAGTCCCTCAAAAACAAACTTAATGAAGCCATAAAACGCTTATCTTCTGATCTAGCTACTATTTCCAATTGGGGTAGAGAAAACCTTGTTGTATTTAATGCTTCCAAAACTTAATGTATCCATCTTACTACCCATCAGGAACCTCCAGAGGACTATCCCTTATTCTTCAACAATACAAAAATCAACCCTTCATCTTCTTTCAATGTTCTCGGTGTCTCTTTTTCTTCTGCTCTCACTTGGAAAGACCATATTACCAGTCTCGCTAGGGCAGCCTCCCAGAAGCTGGGTGTGCTCAACCGCCTCAAGGGGTTCTTTACCCCTGTGCAGCTTCTTGCTCGGTACAGGGGCACAGTGCGTCCTTGTATTGAGTATTGTTCACATGTGTGAGGAGGATCCTCTCACACTGCACTCCTAGACAAAGTAGAAAGGAAAGCCTTTCGTATCATTAACTCCCGTCCACTCACCAACTCTCTGCAATCTCTCTCTCTTCGCCGCAATGTTGCATCTCTCTCGCTAATCTATCGCTACTACAATAATCAGTGTTCCTCGGAGCTTCCCCAGTGTATACCACCTCTTCTACGTAGGGTACGTAGTACCCGCCTTGCAACACAATATCACCCCTACTCTGTGCAACTGTCCAACCCAAGAGTGAAATGCTATTATCAGACTTTCTGCTATTCAACTGCTGAGCTCTGGAACTCTCTCCCAGAATCAGTCTTCCCCTCTTCCTAAGAGTTAAATTACTTCAAACTCCGTGTGTCCAGGCATTTTAGCTCGAACGTCCCTTCATTTCGGCCCTGTCACTCTCTAAAATCTGGGGGAGGCACTCGCTGTAGGCAGTTATGCCTTTTGTCTCCCTCATTCACATAATAAAAAAGGAAAAATTAAAGATCTATTAATTTATTATCCATTAAATTTTACATGGGAAGACTTTAATTTTAATTCCAATCTCGTCTCACTCAATCATTGTTCTTGTATATTTTAACACTATACAATAAAATAGACCCAAATTTAGGTCAGTCTTATTTGGTCGTCATTATATTATCACATAGCAATTAATAAACCAGGATTGTATTATGTCCCACTCAAGCATAGGTTTTGCTTTCTTTCTGTCGGCATACTTCGTGTGTCCAGGCATTTAAACTCCAACATCCCTTGAATTGGCTCTGTCACTCTTTTAACTTTGGGGGAGATGCTTGTTACAAGAGACCTGCCTTTTGTTTCCTCCATACACAAAAAAAAATAAAAAAAAAATAAAAAATAAAACCACACACACACACACACACACACACACACACACACACACACACACACACAAGATATAACTATGCAAATGCTCCATTAAAAAGAGTAAATGTATAAACTAAATTGGTACTATAGTAAAACAGCCAAGCCCATTTTTTGTCATCAATGTTATACCAGTGGGAGACACTATAATATTCTGTCCCTCCAGACCA
>CM064566.1:55748931-55803859 GCA_032716605.1 Paralithodes platypus | reverse complement strand
GTCGACACCTGGGACAATTTCTACTACGATGACTATTTGTTTTCGGACGATGGAGTTCATCTGAACCAGGTGGGAGCAGCACGTTTTGGGCGTCTTCTCAACGATGCGGTGAAGGATTTTCGGAGAAGAAATCGACTCGGCACAGGACAACCAGGAAGGAGGACCGAAGACAGCGAGGGCGGCAACCTGCGAAGGAATTAAATGCTAATCTGTCAAGAACCGCGAATTTGGATAAAGCTCCACCAACACGACCCAAATTCTAAACCGCCAGGGATAACGACCGAGTACCGATGTCAGCCATGAATGTAAATGTAGATCCAACCAGAACCAAAAATTTGATTAAAGAACATTCTGTGAGTTCTAAAACCGCAACTTTAAAGGTTTTCTATGCAAACGCTCGTAGCATACGCAATAAATTTTCAGATTTAGAGGAACTAGTGTTTACTGAAAATTATGATGTGATTGGTATAACAGAATCTTGGCTCAATACAGTAGATAGAGACTTTTTAGCAGAGTATTCACTTCCCGGTTATGTAATGTTTGAGAAAAGCCGAATAAATAAAAATGGAGGTGGCGTTTTATTTTATATCAAAGAAAGTCTTAACCCAACCCTCTTGTCAAAACCTCAAATTGTGAACGTCGACACATCTTTTGTGCTAATAAAGAATAATAAAGGTACAAAAATAATACTTGCATTAATATACAGACCTCCAGCTCAATCAGTGCAAACTGACCGAGAAATTTATGAACAAATTGCAGATGTAAGTAACTCACAAGATACCGTATTTTTTGGCGACTTTAATTTACCTGTGACCAAATGGGGCGATACTCTTACTTCACACTCCGGACATGACTTGTATACGAACTTGCAAGAGAGTTCGCTTTATCAATTTGTTCGAACACCGACCCGTGGTAATAACGTTCTTGACATTGTACTTGCAACAAAAGAAGAATTAATAGAGAATTTGAATGTTGGTGATGAATTCAGTAACAGCGACCATCGTACGATAACTTTCACTTTAAAGTTTACTAGTAACGAACCAAATAGCAGCATCGAAAAAGTCCCTAATTTCAACAAAGCAAACTTTCATAAACTTAGAGCTATGTTTAAAGAAACTAACTGGAGCTTTTTAATTAACAATAACGACCTAAATATATCTTGGAAGTTATTCGAAACCACTTGCCTAAAAGCAGTGCAAGACTGCATACCATCGAAAATACGGCGTCCAGGCCATAAAAATAAGCCCAAATGGTGGAATAAAGATATTTCAAACTGCCTGCTTGCTAAAAAATTTGCTAATGATAGATTAAAAGCCTCACAAAATGACGAAGAACGGGTGAAATTTGTAGAGCTACGACGCAAAGCCAAAAAGTTAATTAAGCAAAGTAAAAAGACCCTAGAGTTACATATTGCGAATCAAAGTAAAACAAACCCAAAAGAATTCAACTGTTGGACCGTTAGTCGATGAAAATGGAGAATACACCAAAGACGAAGTACAAATGAGTAATGCCCTCAATACCTTCTTTGCATCAGTTTTTACAACAGAAGACCTCAGTGATATCCCTACACCATCGCCGATTCAGATTGATAATTCAGATGTTCTAAGCAATATCACCGTTACAGAGAGAGAAGTATTGAATTGTTTAGATAAACTCAAGGTAAATAAAATGCCTGGACCTGATACAATCTCGCCTAGAGTTCTAAAGGAAGCTAAGGATGAGCTCTCCAAACCACTGACATTACTATTCAATAAATCCTTGCAGTCTGGAACTATGCCTGATCAGTGGAAGCTAGCCAACGTAACACCGATGTTCAAAAAAGGCAGCAAATGCCTACCCAGTAACTATCGTCCAATTAGCTTAACCTCAGTTGTATGTAAAATGCTAGAAACGGTCATAAGAGACAGACTCGTAAATCACTTAGAGGAAAATAACATACTTAAGGGGAGGTCTCCACTTGAGGGATTTTTTTCTTGACCCCTTTCTCCCTCATGCTTAGCCCCATTGCTTTTGAGATTTTAGAGGTTTGCCCCATTAGTTTGGTGATTTCAAGAATTTCCGCGCCATTCTGTCAATTTTAAGACCTTTTGTGCAATTTAGGTGTCGATTTTATCCTGGCGAGCGATAGCGAGCCTGTAATTTAAGAGTAACCGGCCTTCGGTCGGGACATTTTTCTACCGAAAAATGTACAAATTTATCTTGAAAGGGGGTCAAGGGGGTGACATTTTAAGATTGCTGGAGGAGTAGGAAACCAACTAGAAAGCTCCCCTTAAAGATACTCAACACGGCTTTCGTAAAAAACGTTCCTGTTTAACAAACCTCTTGGACTTCTTCCACGATATCCTCAACCTCTACGATGAGAGTAAAGCTGTAGATATTATATACCTTGATTTTCAAAAGGCCTTTGACAAAGTTCCCCACAAACGTTTACTGCTAAAACTAAAAGCGCATGGAATACAAGACGGTGTGTTGAAATGGATAGAAAATTGGCTCAGCGACAGAAAGCAAAGAGTAGTCATAAACGGTATGGCATCTAAATGGACCAATGTAAGTAGCGGGGTACCCCAGGGATCGGTACTAGGACCAATTCTCTTTCTAATTTACATCAACGACATAGATGAGGGTCTCACCTGTACAATCTCAAAATTTGCTGACGATACAAAAATTGCAAATAGTGTACTCTCAAAAGATCAAGTTGACGATATGCAACACAATCTAGATAAATTGTCACATTGGGCCCAAATTTGGCAAATGAGTTTCAATGCGGATAAATGTAAAGTACTACATATCGGATACCTAAATGAGAAAGCAAACTATTCGATGAATGGCACTCCGCTTAAGAATGTAAACAGAGAAACCGATCTGGGAGTAACAATATCGAGTAACCTAAAACCGAGTCAACAATGTTCAGAAGTTGTTAAGAAGGCAAACAAAATAATTGGCTTTATAGGCAGGTCATTTGAGCATAAATCCAAAGACGTTATCCTAACCCTTTACAATTCCTTAGTCCGCCCTCTTCTGGAATACTGCGTTCAATGCTGGTGCCCTTATTACCAAAAAAACATAAACAAGCTAGAACGAGTTCAACGTAGAGTTACCAAAATGATACCTAGCCTAAAGAACAAACCATACGAAGAGCGTCTTAGAGAATTAAATCTATTTCCTTTAACCCAGCGCAGATTAAGAGGTGACTTAATTCAGGTGTTCAAAATCATCAAAGGCATCGACAATATGAACTGTAGTAAGTACTTCACTATCGACCAATCTAATTACACGGGGAAACGGTTGCAAAATTATTGGTAAATCTTTTAACTCACACGAATCTAAGAATTTCTTCTTCAATCGAGTTGTCAACTTGTGGATTGGGCTTCCCCGAGACGTTATAGACTGCAGCACCGTTGATTTATTTAAACTCCGCCTAGACAGATATCTCGCATCAAACCCGCGACTGACTGCGTTTGTAAATGAATAACTTTATTTTATCCTCCCCTCAGTTACTAACCCATATGTCCCCTACTAACTTCCTAGTCCTGCCACGGACATTAGTTCCAGGGCAGTAGTTCCCTTTCCAATGTTCCCTTACCCACTCTAAACCACTGTTTGGACACTTGATCCTCAGTGTTTTGGAGGACAAGCAGCCTAGAAGGGTCACTAGACCTGTTGTTGCTTGATTTCCTTTGTACTCCTTTGTGTGTGTGTGAATGAGAAGTTTTGGTTAGCTTTTTTTAATATATTTTTATAATTATGTTAGTTTGGAGAGTGAGAGTGAGTGAGTGAGTGAGCTTTATCTTGGTTGTAATATTACGAATGATAATACCAATAATAATAATATTAACAACAAAATAATGATATTAAGTACGATAATAACAATAATAACACACACACACACACACACACACACACAGGCAAAGTTAGATAATTGTAACTCAGGAAGCGGGACAATACGAGCCTAAAAAGCTCAACTACTACAATTAGGTAAATACACACACACACACACACACACACACACACACACACCCACATACACCACCACCAGCCTTCATCTAATACAAACATGCACCTCAGTTTTTTCCATCTTTAAATCGAACCCGGAGCCTTCGATAGGAAGCAGTATTTGTTGCCTGAATACCGTGTGTCAATAAGCTGTATATTGGAGTGTTTGTTTTGATAATGTACAGTCGATATCAAGAGTTCGCTGAAATTATAATGTAAAACTTGCAAAATAAACAAACCAAAACGTATACGAACACAGTAAAAAGACAAAATAAACAAACCAAAACGTATACGAACACAGTAAAAAGACAAAATAAACAAACCAAAACGTATACGAACACAGTAAAAAGACAAAATAAACAAACCAAAACGTATACGAACACAGTAAAAAGACAAAATAAACAAACCAAAACGTATACGAACACAGTAAAAAGACAAAATAAACAAACCAAAACGTATACGAACACAGTAATAAGACAAAATAAACAAACCAAAACGTATACGAACACAGTAAAAAGACAAAACAACTAATCCAAATCGCTATGTGGAAACAAGGCTTAAATATAATTATAATTTATAAATAAAAGAACACAATCCACCACATAGGGTGATAAATGAGAGACATTAACCCTTTCTGTACCGGCGATGTCTTTTAGTATTTTATTTCAGCTACATGTAGACGATTTTATTAAGGGGAGGCAGCCCGTTTTTCTGGACCCCCTTCTCCCTAATGTTTAGCCCCACTAGTTTTGAGATTATATGACGTTCGCCCCATTTCGTTGTCAATTTTAAGACATTTCGTGCCATTTAGGTGTCGAGTTTTTCCTGGCGAGCGATAGCGAGCCTGCAATTTTAAAAGGAATCGGCCTTCGGCCGGGACATTTTTCTACCGAAAAATGTACAAATTCATCTTGAAGTTGGGTCTAGGGAGGGGGGGGGGGGGGTTCTAAGCTTGATGGCGGTCTGGCGAGGAAGCTAAGAAAATATAATTGAATAAATGAAATAATAGACCAAACAAACGGCCAGTCTCCCCTTAAGTTTAGGAAGGAATCAGGATATATTTGGTAGCTGAAGGGATGAATGGAGACAGTCTGTAGCCTTACTATTCATCATTCCTAAGCTGAATAAAATCGTGTGGCCAGAAAATAATGAAAAGGACGTCACCGATACTGTATGGGTTAATTGGGTACTTGGAGGCGGTGAAAACAAATATTTATAGTTTAGGAAGAACCTGAAGGATCCATAGAGTTAATTTACAGATTCCTTTAGAGCTAAAACATGCATCGACGTACGTACAGTCGCGCTAATAAGTGATGTCTCGGCACCAAGTATGTTTTGATCAATAATTGGTATCAGCAATATCTAAGCTTTATTTCTTCATATCGAGTGAAATATACAAACATGTTCCTACACTTACCGACCCTATTCAACATCTGACAGACATTAATACAGAACAGAGCAAGCCAAACGTAATGACAGCTGGGAAATGACTTATTAGCGGGACCGTACAGGTAGTTCGATGCCTACCGTAACTATATGCAAACACCGGGTCATGTTGTGGGTCATGTTGTGGGTCATGTTGTGGGTCATGCTGTAAGTCGGTCGCTAATATTTCACTGTCCTTCATTCTGCGCTGCCATAATTTTTCGCGCATATTATACACCGATATATATATTTTTGTTTTACCGTGTGTACAGTCAACTTGCTTAAGGGGAGGTTTTTAGTTTGTTTCCTACTCCTCCAGCAATCTTAAAATTTCACTCCCTTGACCCCCTTTCAAGATAAATGTGTACATTTTTCGGTAGAAAAATTTCTCGGCCGAAGGCCGATTACTCTTAAATTACAGGCTCGCTATCGCTCGCCAGGATAAAATCGACACCTAAATTGCACGAAAGGTCTTAAAATTGACAGAATGGGGCGGAAATTCTTAAAAATCACCAAAATAATGGGGCAAACGTCTTAAAATCTCAAAAGCAATGGGGCTAGACATGAGGGAGAAAGGGGTCAAGAAAAAAGTCCCTCAAGTGGAAATCTCTCCTTAATCCGCACTCGAACATTTTAGTTATGCATTTATTATTATTGTTTGTTCAGATTGCTGTAGGAAACTGTGTTGCTTATACATTTCATAATTCATCTCTTTTCCATTTTATACATTGCACATTTATTTGATTCATTACCTTATAAGTTTTTCATAAGCCTTAACCCTTTCACGCATATATGACGCAGAGGTTGCCAGATTAGCAATAAGAAATGAGTTCTCTCACTCTTATAAATTACCTCTCCAAAATTAGTTTTCTGCCCACAGCTAACTCAAAGACAACTGCAGAGGTTGAAGTAACTAAACTAAAGGTTTCTAAATACCCCTGATGGTAACAAAGGCTTTAAAGTATCCCCAATAGGCTCAACACCGCTAACTCAAAGACAACTGCAGAGGTTGAAGTAACTAAACTAAAGGTTTCTAAATACCCCTGATGGTAACAAAGGCTTTAAAGTATCCCCAATAGGCTCAAAATCGCGTCATATGTCGGAGAGGGTTAAGTGACGGTCTAAACAATATTCTGAGATTCTGCGGATTAGGCCTATACGAGTTGATTGTACACTCGCGGAAAATAACAATATTTACACTAACGTTCTCAACGTTCTGGAACGTTCTTGGGAATCCCGGTGGATCATATAATATATGCTTTCATTAATTTCAATGGAGGTGTTTGGTGTTGTGATGAAATTAATACAAATATAGATAATACAGACGTATGTTTCACCCGAGTCATTCTGTTCACACAAATATAATTATACAGCTCACCAGTGTAAACATTGTGTTTTGTGTCTGCGAGCGTACAGTCACTCATAACAATTCCTGCACCTCACCTATTTCTAATTATGGAAGTACATCTCTGGAAACGAATTTATGGATATCATTTTCTATATGGATATCATTTTCTATATGGATATCATTTTCTATATGGATATCATTTTCTATATGGATATCATTTTCTATATGGATATCATTTTCTATATGGATATCATTTTCTATGTGGATATCATTTTCTATGTGGATATCATTTTCTATGTGGATATCATTTTCTATATGGATATCATTTTCTATATGGATCATTGGATATCATTTTCTATATGGATATCATTTTCTATATGGATATCATTTTCTATATGGATATCATTTTCTATATGGATATCATTTTCTATATGGATATCATTTTCTATATGGATATCATTTTCTATATGGATATCATTTTCTATATGGATATCATTTTCTATATGGATATCATTTTCTATATGAATATCATTTTCTATATGGATATCATTTTCTATACATCAACTACAAAACTATATATACTGTTTACTGAAAAGCAAGTTCCATCCAAAAATCAACCCAGTTCGAAAGAGTCTGGCACAAATCTTTAATTTCTAAACTACCCTCCTTCGGTTTCTATCCCTCCATCTTTGCCTTTGTCTCTAATTTCCTTTCCGGCCGTTCCATAGCCGCGGTTGAGGACGACCATTGTTCACTTCCTCACCCTATAAACTCCGGTGTTCCTCAGGGCTCTGTCCTATCTCCTATTCTCTTACTAATTTGTATAAATGATCTTCTCAATTGTACCTCAATTCCCATCCATGCATACGCAGACGACTCAACCTTACAATACTCCATTAGTTTTTCAGAACGCCCCAGCCAGCAATCCCTCAACGACAAACGTAATGAAGCCATAGAACTCTTAAATTCTGATCTAAATACTATCTCCAATTGGGGCAGAGAAAACCTTGTTACCTTTAATGCTTCCAAAACCCAATTTCTCCATCTATCTACCCGTCAGGATCTCCCAGCGGACTATCCCTTATTCTTCAACAATACAAAAATCAATCCTTCATCTTCTCTCAATATTCTTGGTGTCTCTTTTTCTTCTGCTCTCAGTTGGAAGGACCATATTACCAGTCTTGCTAAGGCAGCCTCCCAGAAGCTGGGTGTGCTCAACTGCCTTAGGGGGTTCTTTTCCCCTGCACAGCTTCTTGCTCTGTACAGGGGCATAGTGCATCCTTGTATTGAATATTGTTCACATGTGTGGGGAGGTTCCTCTCACACCCCTCTCCTAGACAAAGTTGAAAGTAAGGCCTTTCGTATCATTAACTCCCGTTCACTCACCAACTCTCTGCAATCTCTCTCTCTCCGCCGCAATGTTGCATCTCCCTCGCTATTCTATCGCTACTATAATAATCAGTGTTTCTCAGAGCTTTCCCAGTGTATACCACCTCCTTTACGTAGGGCACGTGGTACCCGTCTTGCAACTCAATCCCACCCCTACTCTGTGCAACTCTCCAACCCGAGAGTGAAAAGTTACCCTCAGTCTTTCTTCTACTCAACAGCTGAGCTCTGGAACTCTCTCCCAGAATCAGTCTTTCCCTCTTCCTATGACTTAAATTGCTTCAAACTCCGTGTGTCCAGGCATTTTGGCCCGAACGTCCCTTGATTTTGGCCCTGTCACTCTTTCAACTATGGGGGAGGCACTCGCTATAGGCAGTTCTGCCTTTTGCCTCCCTCAATCACATAGAAAAAAGAAAAAAACATTGCAAAAAGAAAAGCATAAAGAATCCAGGAATGTGTATGAGTGGGCTAGAGACTATGGTGTCCGAGTGTACCTTCGTCCTGTAAAAGTAATGGAAACTTTCAGACGACATAATGTATTCCAAACTAGGAGGCCAACTGCCAGGCTCTTCGTGGAAACACAGATGAGAACTTTCCACTGATGAGGGTGCCAGTTGTCATCGAAACTTATTGGAATGAATTAGTGCGAGTTGCTTCTCCAATAGCGATGATCTCACCAGTTTACCTTTGCTAACATACACTGTAAATATTCGTAAATATAATAGTAGAAAGCTGTATATTACCTCTATCTATCTATCTATCTGTCTCTGTCTGTCTATCTATCTATCTATCTTTCTATCTATCTGTCTATCTATTTCCAGACGGCCAAATCCCTGGGGTGGTGGTCACTTACCGTTATTAAGGGAGCTCAGACAGTATTATATTGTGCAGCATAATTTACTGGTTCGGCTCAATGGTTTAAGGATCGGGTTTAGTTTGCTCTCTAAACCTCTATCAAACTTAAAGAAACATCCCCATTACCCCACTTCGATATCAATTTGTACATTTTTCGGTAGAAAAATTTCCCGGCCGAAGGCCGATTCCTCCTAAAATACAGGCTCGCTATCGCTCGCCAAGAAAACAAATCGACACCTAAATGGCACGAAAGGTCTTAATATTGGCAAAGAAATGGGACAAAAGGTCTGTAAAACGCCAAACTAATGGGGTGATTGCCTTAATATCTCATAACTAATGGGGCTAAACATGAGGGAGAAGGAGGTCCCCAAAAACCAAGTGCCTCTCCCTTAAAACCCTAATCAATATTGCAGTTTTTTGGAGAATGTTACCTTTAGCTTACGACGTTAAGGGGAGATTTCCACCTGGAGGATTTTTTTCTGGATCCCTGTCTCCCTCATGTTTAGCCCCATTGCTTTTGAGATTTTAAGACGTTCGCCCAATTAGTTTGGCGATTTTAAGAACCCTCGCCCCATTTCTGTCAATCTTAAGACCATTCGTGCCATTTAGGTGTCGATTTTTTTCCTGGCGAGCGATAGCGAGCCTGTAATATAAGGGGAACCGGCCTTTGGCCGGGACATTTTTCTACCGAAAAATGTACAAATTGATCTTGAAAGGGAGTCTAGGGGGAGTAATTTTAAGCTTGATGGAAGTATAGGGAATCAACTAAAAACCTCCCCTTAAGGCCGTTGATAACTATATAGTAATATCGACAGTTTTTTAAGTTTATGATCGTTGATATTACGATTTTCTGTTGGTAATAGTGCTGCCAGTTATGTGCCAATAGAAACAAGGGGGCACATTCGGATGATGTAATTTATGCCAAGGTTCGAAGCCACCTGCATACCATCCTCTTCGCGGAAATATGTAACACCCCTTTCTTAACATTAATCATCCATTACAAACCTCAATGCACTTGAGTAAACTAATGAAAGCATATGGTCCTTCCGGGATTCGAACTCGGGACACCACACCCAGAACATAAGCATCTAAACCATTACACCACCAACACAGACAGTTTAGAATTCTGTCACTGATAAGGGTGCCAGTTGTCGCCGAACATTCTTGGGATAAATTATTTCGCTTGTAAGTATGGGTTGCTTCTGTATCAGTGTTCAGGACAGTCAGGGAAGGGGAGGTGTAGTGGTCATGCTACTGAGTGGGTAATCCTAGGTTCACGGGTTCAGATACCTATGTGTCAAGAGATGATATTATTGAGATGGAATTTGTGTTGTATCTAGTTTCATTATATTACCACAAAGCTCACCGAAAAAAAACCCATGACAAATACATACATTAGCATTGTACAATAATGTTCATTTCAAGAAGAGGCAATGAAATATGTATATATATATATATATACGACCGAATTAATAATATGTTAATTTATGCATGTTCAGTCAGCTTCTCTCTCGCAGTTCATTCATCTTTACTCCAAATCCCAACCTACGCTCAGAGGGGATGAAGTATTAATGATCACGTGGAGAGCATATTAATGATCACGTGGAGAGCATATTCTCTAATATTCTGTGTGTGTGTATTTGCTACCTGAACTGAAGGTACAACTTCTATTTATTAATTTCCTGTTTAAATATATTTGTCCTAAGCAATTTATATCATGTATTTTTCAGGGTTTTTTTAAGCTATATTTTAGTTCCATTATAATTTGATTTTATAACTGTATTTCAATGTGTTTGTTTTCTACCTGAGCTGAGGTAATATACGATATTTATAGCTTAATATATTTTATCAATTATTTTAGTAGTTTTGCTTTACTTGTCTTATTCATCAATCACTATGATATATGTCAGGCATTGTTTAGGATGGTGCAGAGTTCGGTTCAGAAATTGGCAAAGTTGCATCTGTTATAATTATAATGTGCTTTCCTTTCACTTAAAACATTAGGCTATTCAGTGTGCAGTTGGGTTTGAGTACATGATTAGATTGATATCCAGTATTCGATAAATGGATATAAAATCGTAGTGATGTACTTAACCTTTAACTGTCTTGATAGTGTAATGTTTTGAGTATTTAAGATCGGTATGTGATAACCCTGGTTCGAATCCCGGGTGGAGCACATGCTTTCATTAATTGCATTGGGTGGTGTTTGATGTTGGGAGTTCAATTAATTAATTAGATTATACATTTGTGTAGCCAAGCAGTAGGTTACGTGAACGGTCCTACGGATGTTTGTTTGAGTAACCAATATCTCACAACCATTATATACATTACCTCTTATAATACCCCATTAAGCGCAGAAGTAGTAGGAGCTGCTGGTATTTTAAAAGTTGCAATACAAACAACCCGATAACGAATATTGAGACGCATAGCACGAATTGTACACAATCGTAGTTTATTCAGTTTGTATTTGAGTTATTTTGTATTCTTTATTATATTCCGAATGGTTTCTACAATTGAAAAAACTTGCATTAGGTAGATACATACGCCCAAAAGACGATGGTGCTTCCATAATTGTTCTAAGTGTTTTATTTTCTGAGATACCGACCTTACAATATATAAAATACTCCGGCCGAAGGCCACATCCTCCTATATTGCAGGCTCGCTGTCGTTTGCCAGGAAAAAATCGACACTTGAATTACACGAACAGTCTTAAAATTGGCAAAGAAATGAGCCGAAATCTCTTCGATAGCCAAATTAATAGGGCGAACAGAGGACGTCAGAGGGTTGATTGAGATTCCCACATGACCTTCCTAAACTGTATAAAATCATCTAAATAATAGCCAGAATAAACTGCCAAAAAGCGTCATTAGCTTCAAAGGGTTAACCTGGGTAATTGAACAGTGCTATTCAGAGTATTTTAGTATAAGTGAAAATTGTGTCCATTCCCTTTCGTAACCTTTCCAACTATTTTTACCGTCATATTTTTGGTCTCTTGTCACCGTTCACTCCATTTGATCCGACTCGTAGTGTCAAATCATTTCCAAATATAGCTTCCCTGTTTTGTTTTGCCATACGTCCAGTTCAGTTGTAAAGTTAGGTAAAGCTGATTTTTGATAGCTAATAATCTAAGGCAACTTTAGCCGCCCCCCCCCCCCCCCCCCCCCCACTGGTGCGAGAGTGGAGTACAGTTGGTGAATATGCGTACCGGTCACGTCCTTATTCGTTATTCAAGCCTCCTTGTATATTGAAAGGGTTAACTTATCTTATGAAAACATCTAGGAATAAATAAGCTGAAAACTATCTCAGTTGCCTCTCATACTCCCACAAGTCCTCCTTAAGCTGAATCAAATCGTCAAATAATAGCCAGGATATAAACACACAAAGCGTCATTGTATAATAATAGCCAGGATATAAACACACAAAGCGTCATTGTATAATTATAATATGATGGATAACTAAGCTTATAAACATGAATGGAAAGGAATACAAACTATCTCGACTACCCTATTATTATTATTATTATTATTATTATTATTATTATTATTATTACTCCTGCAAGTCCTCCCGAAACTGAAGACAATTGTGTAGTGAGAGCCAGTAAAAGTTGACTCGTGGAATCAAAGGGGTACACATTATATATATTAACCCTTTCAAGCTCCCATACGCGTTTCTGTTGTTTCTGGCTACTATTAGACGATTTTATTCAGATTAGTAACGGTATATGGAAGTCAAAGGGTTGATTGAGATAGTATTTACCCTTGTAATACCCACAGATCCTTCCTAAGCATAAAATCGTCTAATGATAGCCAAAATAAACTGCTAAAACGCGTCAGAGCTTCAAGGGGTTAACTCCCTTACGTCCACAGATCTTCCCTAAACTGAATAAAATCGTTTAATGATAGCCAGCATGTAAGGTAAACTAGCGCCATCGCATACTGAAAGGGTAACTAAGCCTATAAAAACCTTAGGAATGAAAGGGGTAAAAACTCAATTAGTTCTCTTATACTGCTACACGTTCTCCCTAATCTGAATAAAATCGTCTAATGATAGCCAGAACACAAAGCAATAATTTCCACATCCTGCTGAAAGATTTTAAAGAACGTCAATAACAGCTCATGAGGGTTGAGCACTAATAACAAATCCCTTTCTCTTTTACCCCTGCCACTCCTTTGTTTCTCCCTCCCCACTCCCTTCCACACAAGTAGCAAATATTTGGAGCCATGCCCGACGGCCACAATAAATATCCCCGCCTAAGTTAGTGGGGGAGGCGCGCGAGAGAGGGAGAAAGGATAATGTGCGGCGGGGAACGAAAAATAGCAAAGTACCTCCTTAATCATGCTCAGACAAATAACGTTTTTTATGGTGCGCGCGAAAGAGAAAATGAAAACTCCAGCGCGCCATCATAACACTTGGATAATATTTACTGTCGACCCCGAACAGAGAGGTAGCGGTGAAATTGTTGGTTTATGTTACAGTACTTTATCATTCTTTAGATTGTTTCGAGTATTTTGATATATTAACTTGTGCACAATCGCCTGCACAGGTAGACTAGCTAGTACAGTATACTGTTATAATATGATATACAGTACATAAGAACATAAGAACATAAGAAAATGGGAGTCTGCAGAAAGCCGATTGGCCTGGGGGGGGGGGGGGGTGAACATTAAGATGAGATAGAACGCTGTCTCAGGCATGTGTTAAGGGGAGGTACTGTATTTAGTTTGTTCTCTACGTTTTCATCAAGCTTAAAATTACACCCCCTATAGGCTCCCCTTCAAGATAAATTTGTACATTTTTCGGTAGAAAAATGTCCCGGCCGAAGGCCAGTTCCTCTTAAATTACAGGCTCGCTATCGCTCGCCAGGATAAAATCGATCCCTATATGGCACGAAAGGTCTTAAAATTGACAGAAATGGGTCGAAAGTTCTTAAAATCGTCAAAATAATGGGGCGAACGTCTTAAAACAACAAAAAGCAATGGGGCTAAACATAAGGGAGAAAGGAGTCGAGACAAAAATCCCTCAAGTGGAAATCTCCCCTTAAATGGAGTGTTTAAACAAAATAATTAGCATTATATTATTCTGTATTAATTTGTTTTACTAATTTTCACTGCAGATGATTGCACATAAATGCATTCATATAGGAAAAGTCAAACTATATAGTCTATTCGCTGTAAGTAGGCGAGAAATCAGAAACCTCTATCCTCTGTAACTCAAAAAGGGCTAGAGCAAATTGGCTGTACATTTCCACATTTATTCCTCGACTGACTCTTCCCAAATGGTAGAAATAAAAGCTCGATTACTCTAGTCGTTTGTGAGTTACAGAGATTAATGTTCAAGAGTTTTAGCCTACTTATTGGGAACAGGGTATGGTATAGTTTCCAAAGTTCATAATTATGTATCTCGGTAAAGTAGAGGGTCAAGGGCCATTAATAGTAGGTTGTGAAGGAGGAGGTCAACTATAGCTGCAGGGCCAGTGATTTGTCAGCCGATAATAACACTTAACCCTTTCACGCATTTATGACGCAGAGGTTGCCAGATTAGCAATAAGAAATAGAGTTCTCTCACTCTTATAATTACCTCTCCAAAATTAGTTTTCTGCCCACAGCTAACTCAAAGACAACTGCAGAGGTTGAAGTAACTAAACTAAAGGTTTCTAAATACCCCTGATGGTAACGAAGGCTTTAAAATATCCCCAATAGGCTCAAAATCGCGTCATATGCGTGAAAGTGTTAATAAACATAATAAACACATGAACACAACATCGACCCAAAAGTTAACTATCCACCCGATAGTTCACTGTTTGGTCGATGTTTCCATATTTTTATTATTTTTTTAGTGTCCTCCCTAGACCTCCATCAAATTAAAAAAAAAGAAAAAATCCATTAGATCCCTCTTCTAGATTAATTTGTACATTTTTCGGTAGAAACATGTCTTGGCCGAAGGCCGGGTCTTCCATAATTACCGGGTCACTGTCGTTCGCCAGGGACACCTTAATAGCACAAAAGATCTTAATATTGACAAAGAAATGGGGCGAAAATTTGGTAAGTAGAGGGTCAAGGGCCATAGTAGGTTGTAAGAGAGGAGGAAAACTATAGCTGCAGGGCCAGTGATTTGTCAACCGATATTAATACTTACTAAAAATAAATAATAGATGAACAAAATCGAGGCAAAAGTGAACTATCCCCCCGATAATTCACTGTTTGGGCGATGTTTCCATATATTTATTATTATTGTTTAGTTTCTTCCTCAGACCTGCATCAAAATTTAAAAAAAAACATCCATTAGAACCCCCTTTTAGATTAATTAGTACAGTTTTCGGTAGAACAATGACCCGGCCGAACGCCGTTTCTTTCAAAATTACAGACTCACTATCGTCCGCCAGGAAAAAAATCGACACCTAAATAGGACGAAAAGTCTAAATATTGATAAAGAAATGGGGTGATAGGTCTTAAAATCGACAAACTAACGGGGCAAACGTCTTAAAATCTGAAAACTAATGGGGCTAAACTTGAGGGAGAAGGGGTTCTAGAAAACCGCCCATCTCCTCTTAAGTCACCTCACCTTGTTTTACATTTATCCTGATATACTGTATAAACCTTCCCCCATAACTTACAATATATACTGTATATACCTTCCCCCATAACTTACAATCACCACACCATAAGTAGTTCATGGTGGCCTTACACTACTCTTACATTATCCTGAAAGTTCAACAGGATACAACCACCATGCAACCACTATACAACCACTATGCAACCACCACAATACCACAACCACAATACAACCACCACAATACCACAACCACAATACAACTACCACAACCACAATACCACAACCACAAAATACAACCACAATACAACCACCACAATACCACAACCACAATACAACCACCACAATACAACCACAATACAACCACCACAATACCACAACCACAATACAACTACCACAACCACAATACCACAACCACAAAATACAACCACAATACAACCACCACAATACCACAACCACAATACAACCACCACAATACAACCACCACAATACCACAACCACAATACAACCACCACAATACCACAACCACAATACAACCACCACAATACCACAACCACAATACAACTACCACAATACTACAACCACAATACCACAACCACAAAATACAACCACCACAATACCACAACCACAACCACCACAATACCACAACCACCATACAACCACAATATCACAACCACCATATTCGATCATTTCCCAAGAGTTCATAAATGATAACAACACAACAGTAATATATCTCTGACCTCTCCCCGCAACTAGGTCCTGGGGAGGTATGGGTGTATTTATTGGTTATTCATTTGTTTATTATTTTTTTAGTTTCCTTCTTAGACCTCCATCATACTTATAATAAAAATATCCCCAAGATGGTCCCCCTTCTAGAAAAATCCCGAACCCGACTTATCATAACTCAAAGAGGACTTCAGTAATCGAGCTAATAGTTCCACCATTTGGGAAGATTCAGCCAGAGAATAGGTGTGGAAATACACAGCCCATTTGCTCCAGCACTATTTGAGTTACAGTGGTTAGGAGTCACGATTTCTAGCCTACTTATTATGCATGGACTATAGTAGCCAGAATAAAACCATAAGGACGGCACGGTACTGGAAGGGTTAAAGGGAGATGTGGATGAACAGATGTGACAGAGGATGGATGGGGGGGGGGGGAGGGGGGCGTAGGTCGACATATGAGGAGGAGGAAGCTCAGAGGATTAAGGGGAGGCAGTTGTTTTTTCGAGTCCTCCTCCTCCCTCATGTTTAGCCCTATTAGTTATGAGATTTCAAGACATTCGCCTCATTAGTTTGGCGATTTTCAGACCTTTTGCCCCATTCCTTTGCCAATATTAAGACCTTTCGTGCCATTTAGGTGCCGATTTTGTTCCTGGCGAGTGATAGCGAGCCTGTATTTGAGGAGGAATCGGCCTTCGGCCGGGACATTTTTCTACCGAAAAATTTACAAATTTATATCGAAGGGGGGTCTTGTGAGTGTCTTTTTAAGATTGATAGAGGTTTAAAGAGCAAACTAAACCCCTTCCTTAAACCATTGAGCCGAACCAGAACATTATGCTGCACAATACCGTCTGAGCTCCCTAAAGTCAAGAAAAGTGTATAAAGGAAGGAGAAGAGTGAAAGGTGACAGGCTGTTCGTCTATATAGCTAGTTTGGTCCACATCAGATGGATGGAGTAAAGTAGGAGAACAGGGTAATTGGACAGAGGAAGAACAAGCCGAGAAGTGAGAAGTATTAAGTAACACCCCGTTCTTAACATAGATCATCAATTACAAACCCCAATGTACTTGAATATACTAATGAAAGCATAATATGGTCCTCCCGGGATTCGAACTCGGGACACCACACCCAGAGCATAAGCATCTAAACCATTACACCACCCACACAGTTAAGTAGAAGACAGAAAGTTCTCGGGCTCAACCAAGTTGCTCCATTGGTTAGTTAGTTAAAATAGGACTTCAGAGGCTATCAACCCTATTGGATTATTAAGCCAGCACACTGCAAGTCAAGAACAACGTCAGGACTGGAGCCCCTTTTCGAGAACTTTATTCCTTTGTTCCAATGGTGGTTGTCAGTATACCTTTTTATTGTTATTTACTGAAAATCCGGTGGTGAGAAATAAAAATAAATAGTTGTTCTGTATCTATGCAACCCCTAGAAAATGTGTCTAATGTGGCTATATGTTGGAAACGTTAAAATGTGTCTAATGTGGCTATATGTTGGAAACGTTAAAATGTGTCTAATGTGGCTATATGTTGGAAACGTTAAAATGTGTCTAATGTGGCTATATGTTGGAAACGTTAAAATGTGTCTAATGTGGCTATATGTTGGAAACGTTAAAATGTGTCTAATGTGGCTATATGTTGGAAACGTTAAAATGTGTCTAATGTGGCTATATGTTGGAAACGTTAAAATGTGTCTAATGTGGCTATATGTTGGAAACGTTAAAATGTGTCTAATGTGGCTATATGTTGGAAACGTTAAAATGTGTCTAATGTGGCTATATGTTGGAAACGTTAAAATGTGTCTAATGTGGCTATATGTTGGAAACGTTAAGGGGGGGATGGGCATATTTATTATTATTATTATTATTATTATTATTATTATTATTATTATTTTCCTCCCTAGACCTCCATCAAGCTTCAAAAAACACCCCCGAGACCCCCTTCAAAACAAACTTGTACATTTTTCGATAGAAAAATATCCCGGCCGAAGGCCGATTCCTCTGAAAATACAGGCTCGCTATCGGTCGCCAGGAGAAAATCGACACCAATATTGCATGAAAGGTCTTAATATTGCCAAAAATAATGGAGCGAAAGATCTTAAAATCGCCAAACTAATGGGGCAAACGTCTTAAAATCTGCGAACGAATGGGGCTAAACATGAGGGAGAAGGGGAGGGGGGTCCATAAAAAGACCCCCTCCCCTCCCCCCCCCCTACAACCGCCTGGGGGGTCTAAATATACGACTGTTAACCGGGGACTGCCGAAGACTTGCTGCCGGGACTAAATTCTCGAGGCTTGGGGGAGCTGAGCATCCAAGGTTCCCGATCGTTTTCTGCAACCTACTTCTGAACACTGGTACACTCGCGGGTATTAAGTGTTGTCATAGAATCCAGTGGTTTTCGCTCAAGAAGTGTTATTGGTATCTTCATAGTTACTGGGAAAAGTGCTTATCCCTCAGAGTATTAGTCAGTGTCCGAAACTTTGTGGAATATCTGACAACACTTATTAACCTCGACTGTACAATCGTGCTAATAAGTGATGTCTCGGCACCAAGTATGTTTTGATCAATAATTAGTATCGGCAATAGCTAAGTTTCATTTCTTCGTATTGAGTGAAATCTATAAACATGTTCCTACACCTACCCACCCTACTCAACATCTGGCAGACATTAATACAGCCCAGAGCGAGCCAAACGTAATGCCAGCTGAAATATGACTTATTAGCGCCACTGTACACTCGGATACCATAGTCTCCAGCTCACTCATATATATTCGGGGACTTCAACTATTTATAATTATGAAACTATATCTCTGGAAACGAATTTATGAATACAATTTTCTACACATCAACAACAAAACTATAATTACTATTCATTAAAAAGCAAGTTCTATCCCAAAATAAATTCTATTAATTAATTTATTCATATATTTTTTTAGTTTCCTCCCTAGACCTCCATCAAGCTTAGAAAAAAAAAATAGACCCCCTTCAAGATAAATTTGTAAATTTTTCAGTAGAAAAATTTCCCGGCCTAAGGCCGGTTCCTTTTAAAATTGCAGGCTCGCTATCGCTCGCCAGGAAATAATCGACGCCCAAATGGCACGACAGGTCTTAAAATTGACAACGAAATGGGGCGAAAGGTGTTAAAATCGCCAAACTAATGGACCGAACGTCTTATAATCTCAAAACTAGAGGGGCTAAGCATTAGGGAGAAGGGGGTCCAGAAAAATGGTCTTCCTCCCCTTAACACCCAATAATTGCTTCGTTTGTTCGATCCCCAGGTGTTTGGGATTCACACAATGGCTGGTTAGGGGAAGCAACTTTTGTCTTTGATAGTACGTTTTAGAACATGAGTAGTGGCCTTTCAATTGCCAAACTAATGGACCGAACGTCTTAAATTTGAAAGGTGATAGGGCTAAACATGAGGGGGGGGGGGGGGGGGGACCCAACCATCCCTCCTTAGGACCACGAGAACTCCAGGCTCTTGTAATAGTCAGAAACACTCGAACACATAGATCCTATAGGGGTAACTATAAGAAGCTAGACATTAACGGGTGAAGCCTAGTAGTTTGATCTTAAGGGGGAGGTAGTTGTTTTTTCTGGACCCCCTTCTCCCTCATTTTTAGCCTCCTTAGTTATTGAGATTTTAAGACGTTGGCGTCATAATCCCCCTGCACTAAGTAAACGCCTACCCAGACACCCTCCACACATAAAATCATGGCATGGGTACAAACTAATGTGGCCAACTGTACCTGTTACGATGGTATAAATACAGCCAGCCCTTCATAGACCTTGGAGAAGGGACTGGAGTTCTCGCAAAGAGGCTCCAGTCCTGACGTTATTCTTGAATTACAGTGTGCTGGCTTAATAATCCAATAGGGTTGATAGCCTCTGAAGTCCTATTTTGACTAACTAGACCTTGTCCCAGGTTCATATCCCGGGAACTAAACAAACTATACTGAAGTCGGGTGCACAAAATAAACGGGTATCCAGGCATCCCGGGAACTATACGAACGGTCTGAAATCGGGTGTACAAAATAAACTGGCTCGGCACAGTCATTTGTTTGGAAAATTTAGCTCCTCAGTATTTTTGGCGAGTATGATAGGGGCGTCGGGCTGTAGGAACAATACTGTAGGTGGGAGTTTTAGTGCAGTCGGAGGAGGGCTGGGAATTTAGGAGCTCAGTTTAAGGTAGGATGGTTCACTTTTCGGTCGAGATTTTCATTTATTAATTATTTGTCTAGTTTCCTCCCTAGTTATCCATTTATTTATTATTTGTCTAGTTTCCTCCCTATACCTGCATCAAACTTTAAAAACATCCATTAGATCCCCCTTCTAGATTAATTTGTACATTTTTCGGTAGAACAAATCGCTACCTGAATGGAGAGATACGTTTTAAAACAGTAGGCTGAATGGGGCCGATTGGATAAAACCCCGAGAGCAAAAGCAGGTCGGTCCCCTTAATAGCGTGTGAGCGACGCTGGGCCTGTGTCTGAACCACACCATAGAGGTCATTCCTAAGCTTAACACTATCTGCTGGGAGTTATTAGAATATTTTGTTGAATTATTATTATTATTATTATTATTATTATTATTATTATTATTTATATTTGTATGTATTAATTTATATCTATTTATTATTTCATCTATATATGTGAGTCAGGTACAAGGGGAGATAGAAGGGCAGGAAGACCCCCATTGAGATGGAGAGACTGTGTAGGAAAGGCTTTGGATGATAGAGGAATGACTATAGATCAGGCAGGGGAAGTGGTGGTGGACAGGAGTGAATGGAGAATGCTTGTGAATAGTTGAGTGAACACGTGGTCATTTGGAGTAAGGGGTCGGGCGCAAGTTGGACTAGATAATAGTCCATTAGGCGCCTGGCCCGGGGAGACGATTAATATGAAGAGTGTGCCTGGAAGTGTGGTGGGAGGGTTTGTGGCTTTGCCTCCGCTGCATGTCTGCCTGCCGAGATCGGAACCTCTCCGGGTGGTCGGGGGAGTGCTGGAGCGACCTTGGTGATCCTGGTCTCTGGGTCTTCTCCTGGGTGACCTGGATGTGTGTGAGTTTGTGCTTTTTGTATGTGTTTATTTGTTGTTTTATGTTGTTTTTGTGTTTTCCCTGTTCTTGCTCTGTCTTGAGTCGGCTACCCCCAAAATGGGGATTGGGCCTGAGCATATAGATAGATATATATATATATATATATATATATATATATATATATATATATATATATATATATATATATATATATTATCCTAAACTATGCTTAACATTAATAAGTATATACTGTATATTCAAATTGTGAGTGAGGCCATTACTCTGCTAGACCATTCCGTGTATGTAATGCACTAGTCCGCTAACTCGGTACCAAAGCTGAATAACATCGTCTAGTGTTATACCTACCAAAATATAATTATAATGTAAACAGTCTGAAATATAACCGGTAGCTGTAAATAATTCAATACCTCTACACTAAATTACATAAAATTACCCCAAAGTTATCCAGAACAAAAATATATATATATGTAAAAAAAGCTGACCCAACCCGGAAGCAGCAGATATTGTCTATAAGGGAGGCAGACCGTTTTTCTGGACCCCCTTCTCCCTAATGTTTAGCCCCACTAGTTTTGAGATTATAAGACGTTCGGCCCATTAGTTTGGCGACTTTAACACCTATCGCCCCATTTCGTTGTCAATTTTAAGACCTTTCGTGCCATTTAGGTGTCGATTTTTCCTGGCGAGCGATAGCGAGCCTGTAATTTAAAGAGGAAGAGAGAGAGAAGAATAGGAGGTGGGCCCCCTTAATTTTAAAGAAATTGTATTATGTTATGAACTGCCCTCAACTGAAGGTAAGTACATTGGGTTTAACTTGCAATAGAGAGGGTCTTGGTTTAACTATAAGACCAGGTAAGGTATAATAGGTCTGACCCATACAGTACCGGTGACGTCCTTGTCTTTCTCTACGTGGCAACTATTAGACGATTATATCCACATTAGGAGGGACCTCTACCAATAATAAGGCTTCAAATTATCTCAACCAACTCTTTTAAGGGGAAACTGGCCGTTTGTTTGGTCTATTAATTCATTTATTCATATATATTTTTTTAGTTTCCTCCCTAGACCTCCATCAAGCTTAGAAAAACACACCCTAGGACCCCCCTTCAAGATAAATGTGTACATTTTTCGGTAGAAAAATGCCCCGGCCAAAGGCCGGTTCCTCTTAAAATTGCAGGCTCGCTATCGCTCCCCAGGAAAAAATCGACACCTAAATGGCACGAAAAGTCTTAAAATTGACAACTAAATGGGGTGAAAGGTGTTAAAATCGCCAAACGAATGGGCCGAACGTCATATAATCTCAAAACTAGTGGGGCTAAACATTAGGGAGAAGGGGGTCCAGCAAAAACGGTCCGCCTCCCCTTAAATTACCGCCGATAATTCCTAAGTTGCATAATATCGTCTACATATAGCTAGCATTGTAGACAACACACGTCGCTGGTACTCAAAGGGTTAAGTAAGGATTATATAATTTTGACCTCGATATAGTGACCTTTTTTTTCATCTGTAGTTATAATATCTTGCAAGGATTTTTTTCTGTAATAAATTCCAAGCTTAGAATGCCATTATTCGCTATATTTTTTCAGTTTCTGTCGGCAAACTAGAACAAAAATGAATAAAATAATGTATAGTGTGTAAAGCGCAATAGTTATTATATATAAAAAATAAAAATAAAATACTACTAATAATAATAATAATAATAATAATAATATTAACAAATACAAAAAAAAAAACTCCCAGGTCAGACTTTTTCCGGTATTGTGAAGTAAAAAATATTATAAACCTGCCCAACAAATATCGGTTAACACATTTCTTCAACCTTTTGTGTGTGTGTTTTATTAGATTCAGAATTTTTACATTATATATATATATATATATATATATATATATATATATATATATATATATATATATATATATATATATATATATATATATATATATATATATATATAATATTATAATATACACTAGCAGGGGTACCCGGCGTTGCCCGGGTTTAAATTCTACCATTTATTTATGAACACATGAAACATCTACCACCACTACTACTACCATAATCATCATCATCAATCACTACTACCACAATCATCACAATACTACTACTACCATAATCACCGGCCTCGACCTCCCTGTGCCTCATTAAACGGCGACCTCGATTTCGGCCGCTAAATGACCTCCGATTTTGGATCTGACCTCATCCGTACCCCCATTTTGGGGGGCTGCGAACAACTTTCGTTCCATACACCTTTTCGATCGGAGGCGGCCTCCTGCCCCAAACGGCAATTTGTTTTCATTTTTTGTTTTCAATTTCGCCCTCGAAACGACCTCCGATCGTGGCCTCGCCCCCTCTATGACCTGACCCAGGTCAATTGACACCCACATGCAAAGTTTCAGCTCCCCAGGTCCAAAACTGCGGCCGCCTATATAAAACACACAGACAGAGAAACAGACACACGAACTGATTTAATAATATAGATACACACACACCGGTAGCCTCTGCATACTAGATATCAGAGAGTCATTCCTAAACACAAAGAAAACATATATATATATTGTAACAAACGATGTCTCACAGGCTATATATTTTAGGACTGCAGTACAAAATAATATCAGAATATATATTTGTTACATGTTAAAAATAGCAAACGTTCTAGCCACTAAAGAAAGGATAAATAATACTGATACAGTTTCGTGCACCTATTTTTTGTTTACCCTCTTACAGGGAATAGGTCCGCTTGGGGGCATTCTGTGTATGGCCACCCTCATTAAGGAGAGTAATGCGTCCGGCAATAGATAGATAGATAGATAGATAGACCTAATTTTTCTTTTTCCTTTTTTTAACGTGGCGGAAAGTTGATTTCATTAGTACTAGAGAGAGAGAGAGAGAGAGAGAGAGAGGCTAATTTAAGTAAAACATTAACCCATTCAGTACCAGGGATATCCTTTGTTATCATATTCTGGCAACTATAAGACAATTTTATTCAGCTTAAGAAGGATCTCTAGCAATAAAAAGGCTTAAAACTATCTCAACCAACCCTTTTAACTACCACAGATCCTTCCTAAGCCGCACAATGTCGTGACAATATAGCTAGAATGAAACATAACACACGTCCCTGGCACTCAAAGGGTTAAGGGGGGTCACCGGCGTCTTTTTTTATCTTTCTCTCCTTTTCTCTCTTTCCCTGTTTTGTACCCATTCTGCCCTATTCAGCCAACTGTTTTAAGACGTTTATCCCCATCCAGGTGTCGATTTCTTCCTGGCGAGCGAAAGCGAGCCAGCATTGTATGAAGAAATCCGGCTTCGCCGGAGAAATTTTTCTATCGAAAAATGTACACATTTAGCTTGCTGTCAAAACAAAAATATATATATGCTGGCTCGCGACCGCTCGCCAGGAAAATATTGACACCTGGATGGGGGTAAACGTCTTAAAACAGTAGGCTGAATGTGGCCGAATGGATACAAGCCAAAGAGAGAGGGAGAGAAAGATAAAACAAGGGAGGTGGGCTCCCTTAACATACAGTATTTCCACTCAATTGGATTTAGCCCGTCTTATTCTATGCACCAGGTCCAGATGCAAGACGGTATTGTGCAGCATAATTTACTGGTTCGGCTCAATGGTTTAAGGAACAGGTTTAGTTTGCTCTCTAAACCTCTCTCAAGCTTAAAAAAACATTAAGGGAGCTCAGACGGTATTGTGCAGCATAATTTACTGGTTCGGCTCAATGGTTTAAGGAGGGGGTTTAGTTTGCTCTCTAAACCTCTATCAAGCTTAAAAAAACACCCACAAGACCCCCCTTCGATATATATTTGTAAATTTTTCGGTAGAAAAATGTCCCGGCCAAAGGCCGATTCCGCTTCAAATACAGGCTCGCTATCGCTCGCCAGGAAAGAAATCGACACCTAAATGGCACGAAAGGTCTTAATATTGGCAAAGAAATGGGGCAAAAGGTCTGAAAATCGCGAATGTTTTGAAATCTCATAACTAATAGGGCTAAACATGAGGGAGGAGGAGGACTCGAAAAACCAACTGCCTCCCCTTAACATACAGTCTTTCAACTTAAGCTCAGTTCACACATACATGAATTAACGTCCCGTCCGGCCCCGACCTCTTAATTCGCCTGCAAACGGGCAAGGACGCCGGCAAAATCGCCTATGGTCGGTACAGGGATGTGTGATGTCGCCAGCACACGGGACGCGGGGCGGGAGGCGGCGAACATTTTGTGCATGCATAAAATGGTCAGCGTGGGGCCGGGGCAACTGCCACAAAACGTGTCAGGCCGGGACACTCACGGGACACACACGGGAGCAGTCGGCGTCTAGACGCCGACGAACGGGATGAGAACGGCGGCAAAAAAACGTTGGAAGGAGAGTCGGCGATGTGTCACCGTCGTGTCACGTGAGCTGGCGACACTGCACGTCAGTGTACCGACCATAGGCCATTTTGCCGGCGTCCTTGCTTGTTTGCAGGCGAATTAAGGGGTCAGGGACGGACGGGACGTTAATTCCTGCATGTGTGAACCGAGCAAAAGGGGTCGGGGACGGACGGGACGTTAATTCGTGCATGTGTACCATGGGACCTCCAGGTTGATGCCGTCCTGCCTATTTTTTTGGTCGTGGCCGGACGGGACGTTAAATCGTGCATGTGTGAACCGAGCTTAACTTGGACTAAAGCTCGGTTCACACATGCACGAATTAGCGTCCCGTCCGGCCACGACCAAAAAATTAGGCAGGACGGCATTAATCTGGAGGCCTCATGGTACACATGCACGAATTAGCGTCCCGTCCGTCCCCGACCCCTTTTGCTCGGTTCTCACATGCACGAATTAACGTCCCGTCAGTCCCTGACCCCTTAATTCGCCTGCAAACTAGCAAGGACGCCGGCAAAATCGCCGATGGTCGCTACACGGACGTGCAGTGTCGCCAGCTCACGTGACGCGACGGTGACACATCGCCGACTCTCCTTCCAACAGACTTTTGCCGCCGTTCTCATCCCGTTCGTCGGCGTCTAGACGCAGACTGTCGGCGTCTATACGCCGACTGCTCCTGTGTGTGTCCCGTGGGTGTCCCGGCCTGACACGTTTTGTGGCAGTTGCCCCAGCCCACGCCGACCAATTTATGCATGCACAAAATGTTCGCCGCCTCCCGCCCCGCGTCCTGTGTGCTGGCGACACCACACGTCCCTTTACCGACCATAGGCGATTTTGCCGGCGTCCTTGCCCGTTTGCAGGCGAATTAAGAGGTCGGGGCCGGACGGGACGTTAATTCATGTATGTGTGAACTGAGCATTTGTTTTCTTTTCTAGGAAGTAGCCATTCGACCCCATTCAGCCTACTGTTTTAAGACGTTTATCCTCATCCAGGTGTCGATTTGAACCTGGCGAGCGATAGCGAGCCAGCATATTTTAGATTATGTTTTAGACAGCTGACTTAATTTTTACATTTTTCGATAGAAAAATGTCTCCGGCGAAGCCGGATTTCTCCATACAATAATGATACCTGAATAGGGAGAAACGTCTTAAAACAGTAGGAATGGAGCCAAATGGATAAAACATTAGCATACGATATTTTCACTTACTTGGATTTAGCCCGTCGTATCCTATGCACCAGGTCTAGATGCAAGATGGTGCCCTCCGTGGGGTGATTGGAGCCCTCATGTCGGGTGTAGATCTCCACACTGAGGGAGAGCTGCCCCCCTCGGCCCCCCCCAGTCCCCCCACCACCATCTTCAGGGGAACGATCGCCTCGGACCACCACCCAGCAACGTCGCTTCCACACTTGGACCTGGTGTGGGGGGGTAGGGGTGAGAGAGAGAGAGAGAAGGGGGAGGGTCAGAGAGAGAGAGAGTGTGTGTGTGAGATTGTTGGGTAGATAGACAGAGAGAGAGAGAGATTGTTTGGTAGATAGACAGATAGGGAGAGTGAGAGAGATTTTGTTGGGTAGATAGACATATAGATAGATAGGTAGATAGATAAATAGATAGAAATATTTGATTGATATATAATTAATAGATAAGTAAGGTAAGAGAGAGAGAGAGAGAGATTATGGAGTAGGCAGGCAGGAAGGGAGGGAGAGAAAAAGGAAAAATGTATTAGTATAAACCAGTTCAGCATTTCACAAAGTACACATAACATTTACACAGACGAGACGACATGTGTACGTAACAACACTTACATACTTACACAGAAATATCAATCTGACACAACCACTGTATATGATTAAAGGTTTTAACACCCCGTTCTTAACATTAAAGGTTTTAACACCCCGTTCTTAACATTAAGGGGAGGTTTCTAGTTTGTTTCCTACTCCTCCAGCAATCTTAAAATGTCACCCCCTTGACCCCTTTTCAAGATAAATTTGTACATTTTTCGGTAGAAAAATGTCCCGGCCGAAGGCCGGTTACTCTTAAATTACAGGCTCGCTATCGCTCGCCAGGATAAAATCGACACCTAAATTGCACGAAAGATCTTAAAATTGACAGAATGGGGCGGAAATTCTTAAAAATCACCAAACTAATGGGGCAAACGTCTTAAAATCTCAAAAGCAATGGGGCTAGACATGAGGGAGAAAGGGGTCAAGAAAAAAGTCCCTCAAGTGGAAATCTCCCCTTAACATTAATCACCAATTACAAACCCCAATGCACTTGAATACACTAATGAAAGCATATGGTCCTCCCGGGATTCGAACACGGGACCAAAACGCAAATGAATTCCTCCAATGCATATTATTTATAGTTCAACTTCAAAATCATTACAAATCATTAGCACAAACTAGTAATGAGTAATTTAGATGATTTGTTGGTACTGAGAGATGTTTTTATATTGCAGAGCATGTCTTTCAATGACATATGAATAATAATAATAATTGCAGAATGTTTAATCAAGTCATTTAATAGAAAAAAGTCACTTATACGTTACGTTCACCCACAATAAAATTATAATTGCATTTATTTGACAGACTTCAATTATTTGAAATATACAGTATTACTTATCCAGGTAAAAAAAAAATATATATTTTGATATAAGAAGAAAAAATGTCTTTAGTGTGTAAAATATTCAAATCAATCGGCTGTAGGCTTTCCTTGTGTGTTATGGTCTTCAGATTAATATTTATCAAACAATATTTACATTCATAAACTTCGAATGAACATTACATGCTCCCATACTTCCTCTTAATCGGTAAATGATCATGCAGCGAGAGGTATAAACTGTGCAATATGGTGTACATGCCGTGAACCGTGCTTATGTTACACACACACACACACACACACACACACACACACACACACACACACACACACACAGCCATCATCATATCCAAATATATTTACATTATTGAAACATATATAAAGAGTCCATAAACATTTCCAAAGTAAGTACCAATAACATCATGCATAAATCTACGCTGAAAAGAACAATATGTAAACATTCTATCAAACGCGTGTGTGTGATAATAACATTCTATCAAACGCGTGTGTGTGATAATAACATTCTATCAAACGCGTGTGTGTGATAATAATTAGATTGTGCCTACGAATGTGCTGAGGACATTGAATGGTTGGATTGCAGCGCAGTTTGGCGAAATGGGGGTTTTAAGGGGAGGTTTTTAGTGTGTTTCCTACTCCTCCAGCAATCTTAAAATTTCACCCCCTTGACCCCCTTTCAAGATAAATTTGTACATTTTTCGGTAGAAAAATGTCCCGGCCGTAGGCCAGTTCCTCTTAAATTACAGGCTCGCTATCGCTCGCCAGGATAAAATCGACACCTAAATTGCACGAAAGGTCTTAAAATTGACAGAAATTGGTTGAAAGTTCTTAAAATCATCAAAATAATGGGGCGAACGTCTTAAAATTAGAAGAGCAATGGGGCTAAACATGAGGGAGAAAGGAGTCAAGAAAAAACTCCCTCAAGCGGAAATCTCCCCTTAAATACTAGACACTGCGGCAGAATGGGAAATTTATGGGGAGGTTTGACTTTTCAAGACCCCCTTTGCCCTCATGTTTAGCCTATTTAGTTTTGAGTTTTTAAGAGGTTCGCTGAATTAGGCGATTTTATGACCTTGTGTGGCATGGTGTCAATTTTATGACCTTGTGTGGCATGGTGTCAATTTTATGACCTTGTGTGGCATGGTGTCAATTTTATGACCTTGTGTGGCATGGTGTCAATTTTATGACCTTGTGTGGCATGATGTCAATTTTATGACCTTGTGTGGCATGGTGTCAATTTTATGACCTTGTGTGGCATGGTGTCAATTTTATGACCTTGTGTGGCATGATGTCAATTTTATGACCTTGTGTGGCATGGTCTCAATTTTATGACCTCGTGTGGCATGGTGTCAATTTTATGACCTTGTGTGGCGTGGTGTCAATTTTTTCCTGGCGAGTGATAACGAGTCTGTAATTTTAGGAGGAACCGGCCATCGGTCGGGATATTTTTCTACCGAAAGATGTACAAATTTATCTCGAAGGTGGGTCTTGGGGTGTTTTTATAAAGCTTGATTGATGTCTTGGGAGGACACGACAAACACAAATGTAAATAAATATATCAATTAGCATATAAATACAAACTTCCCCATAAAGAGGGAATAGTAGCTTCTTTCCTTCGCTTATATAAATCCACTATTAGCATCTATAATACATATATGAATAAAGGAACAAATACATACAAAAATCTGCCCTGGAGAGAGAGAGAGAGAGAGAGAGAGAGAGAGAGAGAGAGAGAGTACAAAGGAGTACAAAGGGAGTACAAAGGAAATCAAGCAACAACAGGTCTTGTGACCCTTCTAGGTTGCTTGTCCTCCAAAACACTGAGGATCAAGTGTCCAAACAGTGGTTTAGAGTGGGTAAGGGAACATTGGAAAGGGAACTACTGCCCTGCCACTAACGTGGCAGGACTAGGAAGTTAGTAGGGGACATATGGGTTAGTAACTGAGGGGAGGATAAAGTTATTCATTTACAAACGCAGTCAGTCGCGGGTTGGATGCGAGATATTTGTCTAGGCGGAATTTAAATGAATCAACGGTGCTGCAGTCTATAACGTCTCGGGGAAGCCCATTCCACAAGTTGACAACTCGATTGAAGAAGAAATTCTTAGATTCGTGCGAGTTAAAAGATTTACCAATAATTTTTGCAACCGTTTCCCCGCGTGTAATTAGATTGGTCGATAGTGAAGTACTTACTACAGTTCATATTGTCGATGCCTTTGATGATTTTGAACACTTGAATTAAGTCGCCTCTTAATCTGCGCTGGGTTAAAGGAAATGGATTTAATTCTCTAAGACGCTCTTCGTATGGTTTGTTCTTTAGGCTAGGTATCATTTTGGTAACTCTACGTTGAACTCGTTCTAGCTTGTTTATATCTCTTTGGTAATAAGGGCACCAGGATTGAGAGAGAGAGAGAGAGAGAGAGGCACGACAATAATTATAGCATGATGAAGAACGTTGTGAGATAAGATGAGTGAGAGAGAGAGAGAGAGAGAGATAAAGTTGCTTGCGTTTTTCTGTATGTATGAGAGAGAGAGAGAGATAGAGATAGAGAGAAAGAGAGAGAGATAAAGTTGCTTGCGTTTTTCTGTATGTATGTGAGAGAGAGAGAGATAGAGAGAGAGAGAGAGAGAGAGAGAGAGAGAGAGAGAGAGAGAAAGAGAAAGAGAGAGGGAGAGAAAGAAAGAGAGAGAGAGAGAGAGAGAGTAAAGTAAAGTTGAGTAAACCACAGGGGTAGTTAGGAAGTTAGAGAACACTAACTACTGTCATAGCCTCTGGTGGTAACGGTTCTATAGGGGAATACTAAACCAAAACACTCAACAACTGCAATTGACCACTTGCGAGTTTCGTTCTATAAGGAAGTTGGATCTGTAGACATCGATATTTAGCATAATTATCAGCTAAAATACGGTTGTAGTTAAGGGGAGGTATTTAGTTTGTTCCCTAGACCTCCATCAATCTTAAAATTACACCCCCTTGAGTCCCTTTCAAGATAAATTTGTACATTTTTCGGTAGAAAAATGTCCCGGCCGAAGGCCGGTTCCTCTTAAATTACAGGCTCGCTATCGCTCGCCAGGATAAAATCGACACCTGAATTGCACGAAAGGTCTTAATATGGGGTGAAAGTTCTTAAAATCGCTAAACTAATGGGGCAAACGTTTTATAATATCAAAAGCAATGGGGCTAAACATGAGGGAGAAAGGGGTCAAGAAAAAAATCCCTCAAGTGGAGATCTCCCCTTAACTCGTATATAAATATATAAAACCCAATTCTCTTTAGCCATCAGAAATCTACATTATTTTTGTATGTCTACAGCTCCAACTTCCTTGTAGCCTGAAACTCGCAAGTGGGGAGTTATCCATTATATATATCATCTTCAAACTGAAACTTAATGCAATGTAGTGTAGCATCAGTTGTATGGTATCATCCGGAAGTTGCTGTTTTTGTGTGAAATATTCTGCCGGTACCAATTTTTTTTTTTTTTTTTTTTTTTATAACTGCCGATTATGTAATATGTATACCACTTGTATTATGTATTATGAAATAAAGCTGATTGATTGATTGATTGATCGAAACAAGAAAACACAGGAAAGACCTTTGATTCTTTATGCTCTAACGTTTTGGGCTAGGGACAACCATAGCCCTCTGAAGATGGGTTGTCCATTGTTCGAAACGTTAGCGAATATAGATTCAAAGCTCTTTCTTGTGTCCCCCCCCCCCCACGAAACAAATATATATAGAAACAATAATTGAGCTTAGCAAAATATGTATAGAAACAATATATATAGAAACAATACATATAGAAACAATAATTGAGCTTAGCCAAATCATCACTGATAACAGAAAGTTTGGTTGGGTTTGTTTGAGTATTCTAGCGTGCGATTTTGAGGCTAGGAATCAATGGAGAAAATCATGGTTCACTTTTTGGGCGATTTTTGCATGTATTCATTATTTTTGCATGTATTCATTATTTTTTTAGTTTCATCCCTAGACCTCCATCAAATTTAAAAAAAACATCCATTAGATACCCCATCTAGATTAATTTGTACATTTTTCGGTAGAAAAATTTCCCGGCCGAAGGCCGGTTCTTCCAACATTACAGGCTCACTATCGTTCGCCAGGGAAAAAATCGACACCTAAATAGCACGAAAGGTCTAAATATTGACGAAGAAATGAGGCGAAAGGTCCTAAAATCGACTAACTAATGGGGCAAACATCTTCACATCTGAAAACTAATGGGGCTAAACAGGAGGGAGAAAGTAGTCCAGAAAAACGACCCATGTCCCCTTAAGCCATAATTCTGAAGCCTTGTTGAGTTGATCCAGCAGGGAGGAAAAGAATTAAGGACCACCCCGTTCTTAACGTTAACCCTCCCTTACACACCCCAATGTTCTTGAATAAACAAATGAAAGCATAATTATGGTCCTCCCGGGATTCGAACTCGGGACGCCACACCCAGAACATAAGCATCTAAACCATTACACCACCAACACAGTTAAGGGGAGGCAGACCGTTTTTCTGGACCCCCTTCTCCCTAATGTTTAGCCCCACTCGTTTTGAGATTATAAGACTTTCGGCCCATCAGTTTGGCGATTTTAACACCTTTCGCCCCATTTCATTGTCAATTTTAAGACCTTCCGTGCCATTAAGGTGTCGAATATATCCTGGCGAGCGATAGCGAGCCTGCAGTTTTAAGTTTGTTTTAAGAGGAACAGGCCTTCGGCCGGGACATTTTTCTACCGAAAAATGTACAAATTTATCTTGAAGGGGGGTCTAGGGGGTGTTTTTCTAAGCTTGATGGAGGTCTAGGGAGGAAACTAAAAAAACATATGAATAAATTAATTAATAGACCAAACAAACGATCAGTCTCCCCTTAAGGCCAGAGGGAGAAGAGGTACAAGTGTGATGCTCTGAAGAAAAGATAGCATCAAGCCTCTCCTGAAGCGAATCACAGGTGGCTGGAACCTCTAAATTGGCCACTTGCGAGTTTCCGGCTATAAGGAAGTTGGAGCCGTGAACATCGATATTAAACCGAAATGCAATAATAATGTAAGTTTCTGATGGATAAATTGCATGTTGAATTGGGTTTTATGTATTTAAATATGTACTACGACCGTATTTTAGCTGTAAATGCTGTTAAATATCGTTGTGTACAGCTCCAACTTCCTTATAGAACGAAACTCGCAAGTCGGCAATTGAGTCTATAGATCGACTGATGTGACAAGTTTGATCTGCTGTATACTAGTTCTATATAAATTATTATTATTATTATCTTAAATTGTCTGTTGTCTTTAAACATTAGGCTACCATAGCGCGGTTGGGAGTATGAACATGATAGATTAATATCCAGTATTCGAGAATGGATAATAAGGCGTAGGCGTGTGCATAAACCTTTAACCGTCCCGGTGGTGTAATGGTTAAGGTGGCAAAATCTGTGTGTGATAACCCGGGTTCGAATCCTGGCGGATCATATTATACTTTAATTAATTTCATTGAGGGTGTTTGGTGTTGTGGTGAAATTAATAAACTATAGATTTATATCGCTTTTGAGTTTTGTGCATACTACGAGTAAATTACGTGAACAAATTAAGAGACAAGAAGGTTAGAAGCACAGGGAACTGGACATTTATTTTCAAAGGATAAGCCAATCATCCCCCCCCAAAAAATATATATAAATAAATTTAGGCTTTGCCAAGTCACCGCTTAATAGAGAAGTGTAGATTAGAGATCTGGGTGGATGAGACTCGATAGCCGTGGCGTACAACCCATCTAGGGGAATAAACCCTAAACAAATTACCGATGGGCGATACTCTAATAAGTGCCACTTGTAGGTGGCGAACTCTACAACAGATAACAGATGGGGAGATTGTAGGCACCATTCGAACAAGGCAATATCCAGGGGAGGCCTGTAGGCATATGATAAGGAGTTACTGGAACTCCTGTTTAATTTTTCTGGCTTCCCTTACTGTTTCTGTTTGTGACTCCCCTACACAGAGTGATCCAGCTAGCTCTCACAAACATCTCCTCCTGCTATATATTTCACTACACTAAACAAGTACACCACACTTCTTTCTGTCACAAAAAAAAAAAAAAAAAAAAAAAAAAAAAATCCCCACCAGCTGAGTTTGGCTCGGTAGTTTGTTCGTTCCCACTTTACCTGCTTTCAACTCTAGGGGAGGCACTTGTGACAGGCAGCTCTGCCGTTTGTCTCCCTCATCCACATAGAAAAACAAAATATTAGGGAATTTGTGAAAATAATCTATCTAGAAAATTATTTGAAGCTCGAATGCGATGCCTTGTTGAGTAAAGCCGTGCGTGGGAAGCGAGAGGAAGCTAGAGACGTGGTACTGAAGCCCCTGGGGGAGATATAACAATACGGCTCTCCCGGAATCGAATCAACTGGTTTTTTATGAACTTTTAGAATTCGCACGATCGCTTTTTCGGCAATATATCTTCGCCAATTCGAATTTCGCAGCTTCAAATATAACTTTCATGTGAACTCAACCATCTTGATTAATGTACAGTCTATTGTTGTCCAGCTGATGTTAAATTGAATCCCTTGGCAGATGATTTCTCGATACTTGATGGAAATATATAAAACTACTATGGCTGTGTGTCGTATTAATGCCAAGTTTTCATAATTAACAGCATATTTCGCTACAAAATCTACCTTATAGCTGAGTAAACAAGATAGTAACATGGCAATTTACCCTTAGCTGGAAACAAAAATAGACGATAGTCGCCGTTGTCAATGTTAAACTAAGTTACTTATACAGAAAATTAATAAATAATTAATCAATTGAAACCAGAATGCTGGAAGCCTTAGGGAGTGAAGCAGCGAGAGTGAGAGAGAGAGATTGAGAGAGAGAAAGAGAGAGAGAGAGAACGAGAGCGAGGGAGAGAGAGAAAGAGAGAGATTGAGAGAGAGAGAGAGAGAGAGAGAGAGAGAGAGAGAGAGAGAGAGAGAGAGAGAGAGACAGACAGACGTGGTATTGAAGCCCCTGGAGAGAGATAGCATCAAGTATCTCCCGGAATCGAATCAGCTGTGGCTAAAAGTCTGAATAGGGAAGATCGACTGGGGATATGCCGAACGTATACTCTAAAATGTGTGATCCAGATTTAATATAATTATTTACTGTAAAAGGAATCGGTAATCAATTGAATCAAGTTAAATATGTATTGTATAAGGAAGGGCATTGTTCTGAATCAAGCTAAATATTTACTATAGGTAGCGCCAGCGAATTTGACAATAATCTTGACCCCTTAACTTCTTATAACTCGAAAGGAATGAAAGCAATCCGGCTGACGTTTCTATAATTTGGGAAGAGTCCACCAGGTAATAGGTGTGGATAGTTACAGCCAGTTTGCTCTAGGCCTTTTTGAGTTACAGAGAGGTCAGGGGTCAAGATTATTGTCAAGTTCGTTGGCGCCACCTATACAAATGGAATCGGCAATCTTAACCCTTTGAGTATCAGCGACGTTTGTTATACTCTAGTCTAGTTATATATAGACGATATTATGCAGCTCACGCAGGATCTGTGTTAGTTAAAAAGGTTGATTGAGACAGTACCTCCAAGCCTTGTTCTTGCTAGAGGTCCTTGCTAAGCTGAATAAGATCGTCTAATAGTTGCCAGAATATGATAAAAAGGACATCCCTGGTACTGAACGGGTTAAACAATATCAATGGCAAATATCGGGCAAACAATTAATAAGGTTCGATTCAGCGCGACACTGCTCCGCTTTTGTTTTAGATAGCATTAAGGGGAGATGGTTCACTTTTTGGGCGATGTGTGCTTGTATTCATTAGTTTTCTAGTTTCCTCCCTAGACCTCCATTAAATTAAAAAAAAAACACATCCAATAGATACCCCTTATAGATTATTTTGTAAATTTTTCGGTAGAAAAATTTCCCGGCTGAAGGCCGGTTCTTCCAACATTACAGGCTCACTATCGTTCGCCAGGGAAAAAATCGACACCTAAATAGCACGAAAGGTCTAAATATTGACGAAGAAATGGGGTGAAAGGTCTTAAAATCGACTAACTAATGGGGCAAACATCTTAACATCTGAAAACTAATGGGGCTAAACATGAGGGAGAAAGTGGTCCAGAAAACCGGCCCATGTCCCCTTAATGAACGTGACTATACGTTGATTTAAGTTTTCCATTAATTCTAACATAACAACATATCAGATATTTATTTTGTGACAAATGAGTGGTAGGTGTTACCATAAGTAATGTTATACTATACAAGCTTATTATAATATTGTCTTTGTAGCTGTATGCATTTGTTTCTCACTTGTGTAATATGTCTACAACATTTGGAATTATATATAAAAGCTCATTATGGAATGTTTTATGCAGCCAATTACTGGTATTGTTCACTCGAGTCATTAATAATGTACAAACATTCAAATTTATCAATACATACAGAAAGTGCAAAAGCTATACATTAAAAACATCAAACAAAATATTTATATGATAAGAACATTAAACATTCTAGCAAGAAAAATCATTAAGACATTTAAGAACACACTGAAGCAACTGCATCATATTGGAAATAATAATGATGTATATCGTCCCCCTATAAAGCTGACCATAACACGTACTAATAGGGCAGTCAGACAGCCGAATTAAACAGCAATCAGACGGTCATATTAGACAGACAGTGTGTCGTATGATGCAATCTATAACTATATCGCAACCATGGGTGATGGACTGGTCTATCAGAGTGACAGTTGAGCGTTCTCTGCCATACCCGAGAGAGTAGGGTTCTCGTAAGAGGCTCCAGTCTTGGTAGCGATTAAGGAAGACGTCTGGGGTTCCCGAGCAGGAGAACCTCCAGGTTTCTATTCCCAGTATACCGGGGGGTATAAACTTGAGGGTCTCGGTGACTCCGGTCTTATGTTCTTCCTGACTTTAAGGTGGGCTTAGTGATCCTCATAGGTCGATAGCCTCTAAAGTCCTATTTTAACTAACTAACTAAGCCATACCCGTAGCTTATTCTGACTGTTCATTTTACTTATATATTTTCTAGATCTCAAGTGGCGGTGAATCTCTACCATGGATTGACCTCCCTACTGCCAACCTCAAGGTTGGAAGACAGGGAGCCATAGCGTCACAATTTTTCTCTGCCCTTCAACGTTCCCTTCATTATTGCTGAGGGGCACAGGGCCTTGGGTGGGGCTTTGGTGTCCCGGGCGTTTCTGCACCCTCCTCAGCTCCTTGCGTGGGAGCGGCTTCGGTCACCTGGGCTTTCTTAGTGCTTTCTTAGCTTGCTAAGCTGAACAAATTGACTAATGATAGCCAGAACGTAGATCAGAAAAGCGTCTTGGAATAGTAGTCTCAGCGATATAGTATTTACAGAAAGCATCATCGACAACAATGTGTATTATTTGGTAGAACGGTCCTGAAGCACTACTGTCCGACATGGTGGAGGGATACTGAAGAAGCAAATTATTATGGGGAAGTGGGAGGAGAATGGTGGGAGAGTGACGAATAATAATAAAATCTATAATAACAAATGGACAATGATTTTTATATTCGTATTTCAGTAACTTACTTTCATCACGTGATGCTGCAAATGGGGAAGGGGAGGGGAGGGTATTAAATTTTGAAGACTTGCAAAGGCATATACTGTATAGTAAAAATTAGAACCATTATTTTTTACATAAGGGACTGGGAGTATTTATAATGATTCTTTAAGGCATATATAGTAGAAATTAGAACCATTATTTTTTACCTAAGGGACAGGAATTATTTATAAGAATTCTTTAAAAATATATAATCAAACTTCGAACCACTATTGTTCCTATGGGGTACACTCTAAAAATATATGAGAATGAATAGGATATACAGTATACGGTAAGGTATCCATAATATAGGATATACAGTATACGGTAAGGTATCCATAATATAGGATATACAGTATACGGTAAGGTATCCATAATATAGGATATACAGTATACGGTAAGGTATCCATAATATAGGATATACAGTATACGGTAAGGTATCCATAATATAGGATATACAGTATACGGTAAGGTATCCATAATATAGGATATACAGTATACGGTAAGGTATCCATAATAGGATATACAGTATACGGTAAGGTATCCATAATATTCTACCAATTTGAAGGTATATTGGTGGTGATAAACTCAGAGATAGAAAGGTAAATCACAATCAATACACCTCTTTATTTCATAATATTATACCTTTTCATGCCCTATATTTTTTAGTGTACAATAATAATAATATAAATATATAATAACTTATCTATTCTCACAGGATACATATATATATATATATATATATATATATATATATATATATATATACTAATATGCATTAACCCTTCTATACCGCCGACGTCTTTTGTATTTTATTCTAGCTATACCATTGTGTGCAGCTTAAGAAGGATCCGTGATAGTAAAAAAGAGTTAATTAAAACATATCGATGCCTGTTAAGGGGAGGTTTTTAGTGTGTTTCCTAGACTTCCATCAAGCTTGAAATTACACCCCCTTGACCCCCTTTCAAGATAGATTTGTAAATTTTTCGGTAGAAAAATTTCCCGGCCAAAGGCCGGTTCCTCTTAAATTACAGGCTTGCTATCGCTCGCCAGGAAAAAATCGACACTTAAATGGGACGAAAGGTCTTAAAAGTTGCATAAATGGGGTGAAAGTTCTTAAAATCGCCAAACTAATAGGGCGAACGTCTTAAAATCTCAAAAGCAATGGGGCTAAACATGGGGGAGAAAGGGGTAAAGAAAAAAAATCCCTCAAGTGGAAATCTCCCCTTAATTGAACTGAATAAAGTCGTCTAAGTATGGCTAGAATAACATATAAAAGACGTCGCCGGTACCGAAGGGGTTAAATAGGTAGGGGTTGCACACATCAATCTGAATATACATTATTTCACGAACGGCATTCATTATAATAAGGAGAGCAAGGTTAGTTATAATTAATAAGGTTAGTTATAATTAATAAGGTTAGTTATAATTAATAAGGAGAGCAAGGTTACTTATAATTAATGTATCATACTTAGGTGGTAAGGGGAAGGATCATTGTATTGTTAGTGTTCAGTGTTGTGTTTTGTGATTAGCTATAGTTATATTAGGGTTTCAGAGGCCATCAACCCTGTTAAGGGGAGATTTCCACTTGAGGGACTTTTTTCTTGACCCCTTTCTCCCTCATGTTTAACCCCATTGCTTTTGATATTATAAAACGTTTGCCCCATTAGTTTAGCAATTTTAAGAACTTTCACCCCATATTAAGACCTTTCGTGCCATTTACGTGTCGATTTTATCCTGGCGAGCGATAGCGAGCCTGTAATTTAAGAGGAACCGGCCATCGGCCGGGACATTTTTCTACCGAAAAATGTACAAATTTATCTTGAAAGAGACTCAAGGGGGTGTAATCTTAAGCTTGATGGAGGTCTAGGGAACAAACTAAATACCTCCCCTTAAGCCAGCACACTGTAAGTCAAGAATAACGTCAGGACTGGAGCCTCTCTGCGATAACTCCAGTCTCTTGGTTTTTGTGATCTACTGTACACTCGAGGAAAAAACAATCTTTACACTGGTGAGCTAAATTTGCTCTTGTGTGAACGAATTACACCGGGTGATACATACGTCTGTACTGTATCATCACAAACTTCGACCCACTTCCAAGATGTTTAGATCGTTAGTGTAAAGATTGTTTTCCTTTAGTGTACACTTAGTGATTATGATGGCAGTAATGATGATGCATAATGGTAATAGTGATGGAGATTATATTAATAGCGATAATTATGATTTTGTATATACCACACAGTGTTATTATGGCCTTACTAATGATACTGATGATGTCAGTGATAATGATAATGATAATGAAACAAATACAAATAAAATATATTAATACTTATAATAATAATAATAATAATAATAATAATAATATAATTATTAATAATGGTAATAATAATGATAATAATATTAATACAAAAAAAATACGAATGTATATAATATGTATATACCTGTATCTATCTATCTATCTATCTATCTATCTATCTATCTATATATACTGTATATATTTGTGGAGTTTAACTTTCGAAGCTATCTCGAACTCATCCCTTGATACTCATTTAATTTGTTCATTAAGCAGTTCAAGGTTTTTGGATTGGTAACGACGGTAATTGGTAACGACGGTAATTGGTAACGACGGTAATTGTTATTATACTCTTTTGTAGGTGACGATATGACATCAAAAGTGGACTTTGTTTAAGGGGAGTGACCTGCCTTTTTATCTTTCTTGGATGTATCCAATGGGGCCAAATGGATACAACCCAGAGAGAGAGAGAGAGAGAGAGAGAGAGAAAAAATAAAAACACGAGGAGGGCCCCCTTAACAGTAATATCTGTTAGCTAACACACGAAACACTATCCCCAAAACACAAGTTGAGAGCAATAATTCCGAGGAACTGATTGTCAACACTACCTTCCTGTTTTAATGTGTGTGTTGGCGAGATAATTGACCTAACAATATAATACGATAAATAACTATAATAAGCTATTCAAAGTGTAGCCACAGTGACATGACCATTAAGGGGAGGTTTTTAGTTTTTTTCCTACTCCTCCAGCAATCTTAAAATGTCACCCACTTGACCCCCTTTCAAGATAAATTTGTACATTTTTCGGTAGAAAAATTTCCCGGCCGAAGGCCGGTTACTCTTAAATTACAGTCGCTATCGCTCGCCAGGATAAAATCGACGCCTAAATGGCACGAAAGGTCTTAAAATTGACAGAATGGGGCGGACATTCTTAAAATCACCAAACTAATGGGGCAAACGTCTTAAAATCTCAAAAGCGATGGGGCTAGACATGAGGGAGAAAGGGGTCAAGAAAAAAGTCCTTCAAGTGGAAACCTCCCCTTAACCTGGGCTATACAGAGGTTGATGATCGGAGCCAGGGTTACCAAATAAAGTCCGCTAGATTGTAAATACGTGACAAAAATCGCTAAAATATTGGCACAATCTCTGCAATATCGCTCTAAATGGCTCAAATCTGCAGAATATCGCTACAATATTGACACAATCTCTACAATATCGCTCTAAATGGCTCAAATCTGCAGAATATCGCTATAATTCAAGTCGCTAGATGTAAAAATTTGCCTCTATATCGAAGTGAATGCCTCTAGATGTAACGGAAAAGTAGCTAAATTGGCAACACTATACCATCATCTGCCTTTGTTCTCGCTCCCTCCGAAATAGACAACCAGTGTAGCCAATCAACTTGATAATAATTATGACATCCAGGGACCGATCAGAAATATGTGTCTATACTGGAATGGGCGAACTCACACGTAACCCATGTCTGCAATTTTCCGTCTGATTTAATTGACCACTTGCGAGTTTCAGGCTATAAGGAAGTTAGAGCTGTAGACATTGATACATACTATTTATCCATCAGAAACCTACATTAATATTGAATATCTGTTTTATGTCGATGTTTAAGGGGAGATTTCCACTTGAGGGATTTTTTTATTTACCCCTTTCTCCCTCATGTTTAGCCCCATTGCTTTTGAGATTTTAAGACGTTCCCCCCATTCGTTTGGTGATTTTAAGAACCCTCTCCCCATTTCTGTCAATTTTAAGACCATTCGTGCCATTTAGGTGTCGATTTTTTCCTGGCGAGCGATAGCGAGCCTGTAATTTAAGGGGAATCGGCCTTCGGCCGGGACATTTTTCTACCGAAAAATATACAAATTTATCTTGAAAGGGGGTCTAGGGAGAGTAATTTTAAGCTTGATGGAAGTCTAGGGAATCAACTAAAAACCTCTCCTTACGGCTACAGCTTCTCGTTAATATCGATGTTCACGGCTCCAGCTTCCTTATAGCCTGAAACTCGCAAGTGGTCAATTGATTGTTGACTAGATATTGGCCTTAGCGAACACACCAACATTCTTACCAGGGCCCATTAAGGGGGGTGACCTGCTTTTTGTTATTGCTGTCCTTTTCTCTCTTTCTCTGGCTTGTATCCATTCGGCCCCATTCAGCCAACTATTTTAAGACGTTTATCCCCATCTAGGTGTCGATTTCTTCCTGGCGAGCGATAGCGAGCCAGCATTATATGAAGAAATCCGGCTTCGCCGGAGAAATTTTTCTATCGAAAAATTTACAAATTTAGCCTGCTGTCAAACAAAAATAAAAAATGTGCTGGCTCGCTACCGCTCACCAGTAAAAAAATTGACACGTGAATGGGGATAAACGTCTTAAAACAATAGGCTGAATGGGGCCAAATGGATACAAGCCAGAGAAAGATAGAAAAGGACACAACCAAAACAGGTGACCCCCCTTAACCCCTTCATTACCGGTGACGTCATTTCATAACATTCTAACAACTATTTGACGGTTTTATTAAGCTTAGAAAGGACGTCTAGCCGTTAACAGATTACAGACTATCTCAATTAATCATTATAGCTACCATATGTCCTTCCTAAGCTTCATAAAATCGTCTAAATACAGCTGTAATATAAACAAAAAAGACGTCACCGGTACTGTAATGGTTAAGCCACTAAATCACATTCCTTCAACACGAGATCGACAGCTGTGAGCTCGCCCATTGCATACTGTTGTGGTTACGAAACTTGAAGGCCTCCAAATGACAAATACAAAATGGTTACGAAACTTGAAGGCCTCCAAATGACAAATACAAAATGGCGAGCGCTACCTTATTTGAGTTATTTTGTTAAAGCAGTTTATCAAAATGTTCGTTAGAGTATCATAATTTTGCTTCTAAATAATGTCCAGAAATTCTTGTACGGTTGCGCTAATAAGTCATGTCCCAGCTGTCATTACGTTTGGCTTGCTCTGTGCTGTATTAATGTCTGTCAGATGTTGAATAGGGTGGGTAAGTGTGGGATCATGTTTGTATATTTCACTCGATATGAAGAAATGAAGCTTAGATATTGCTGATACTAATTATTGATCAAAACATACTTGGTGCCGAGACATCACTTATTAGCGCGATTGTACACGACTGCCTAAAAAGTCAAGTCTCAGCACCAATTATGTTTTGATCAATATTTGGTATCAGCAATATTTACACATGATTTCTTCTTTTTGAGTGAGATATACAACCATGTTCCTACACTTACCCACCCTATTCAACATCTGACAGACATTAATACAGCACAGAGCGAGCCCAACGTAATGACAGCTGAAACATGACTTATGAGCGAGACTGTACATATAACTATTGTCGAAAAGCCCCCTTCAGATAGCAGCCTAGATGGGGTAATCCAATCTGTTGGTTCGTTTTTCTTTGTAATCCTTCGTAAATGATTTATCGGCTTTACTAATCCTGTCTTGTAGGGTGTCAAACGAAGGCCTAATCCATTATTTATAGTCCTTATTATTGTATATATAAAGATAATATTATGGTTTGTAGTTCCAATAATGACTGTGGAAGTGATAAGATGGCCAAAAACAATGCTATTTCATGTTAATTGTCTTGTATTCCTTCAAGTCTTCAAACAAAATTGCTCCGGTTTTACACCCTTCGCGGCCTGAGGCTGAGTGGCTTGTCACGAGTTATATGTTAATAATCTGAATAACCACCATAGAAGTGGACCAACCTTATCCAAGCATATATATATATATATATATATATATATACAAGCAGCTCCTAATCCTTCTTCTTCCTCCCGCCCTATAATCTCACTAGGTTGGGTAAAATGCTAACGAAGTGTGCAATGCTGTCTATAGTCTATTAATTTCCAGCTGATGGTAAATTGAATCCCTTAGCATCTCATTTCTCGATGCTTAATGAATTATTATGTTCTCTCCACCAACCAACTTTACTCCTAAACTCGATTAATGAAATTAACTAACACATGTGGCAGTCCGGGGATTCGAACCTAGGATGCTCACACCGAAAATCAACACACTTATGCATTGCACCACGAAGACAGTTAAAGAAAGGTGGACAAGCCTTCGATTTATTATGCAGTTTCGAATCCTGCATATCAATCTAAGCATGTACACACTTTCCAACTGCGCTATCATAGGCTATGCATAGGTGAAAGGAAATAGTAATTAATGGGGCACTTAACCTTAGGGAAGGCCTCTCGATAAACTGCTACTGAACCTGAATGAATTATTATGTTCTCTCCACCAACCAACTTTACTCCTTAACTCGATTAATGAAATTAACTAACACATGTGGCAGTCCGGGGATTCGAACCTAGGATGCTCACACCGAAAATCAACACACTTTTGTCCTGCTATGCCTCTACGTCTAATTATTGCCAAGTTTTCATAATTAGCAACATATTTCGCTTCAAAATCTTAGTAATCAGGATAGCGAGATAGCAATTTACCATCTACTGGAAAAACAGACTACTGTACTGTATAGTAGTTAAACAGACTACTGTACTGTATAGTAGTCAAATACAGACTACTGTACTGTATAGTAGTTAAACAGACTACTGTACTGTATAGTAGTCAAATACAGACTACTGTACTGTATAGTAGTTAAACAGACTACTGTACTGTATAGTAGTTAAACAGACTACTGTACTGTATAGTAGTTAAACAGACTACTGTACTGTATAGTAGTTAAACAGACTACTGTACTGTATAGTAGTCAAATACAGACTACTGTACTGTATAGTAGTTAAACAGACTACTGTACTGTATAGTAGTCAAATACAGACTACTGTACTGTATAGTAGTTAAACAGACTACTGTACTGTATAGTAGTTAAACAGACTACTGTACTGTATAGTAGTTAAACAGACTACTGTACTGTATAGTAGTCAAACAGACTACTGTACTGTACAGTAGTCAAACAGACTACTGTACTGTATAGTAGTCAAACAGACTACTGTACTGTATAGTAGTCAAACAGACTACTGTACTGTATAGTAGTCAAACAGACTACTGTACTGTACAGTAGTCAAACAGACTACTGTACTGTATAGTAGTCAAACAGACTACTGTACTGTATAGTAGTCAAATACTGCCACGTAATCGGTTGATGTCGATCGAATTTAACCTACCAAACCATCAATTGCTGCCAATCTGTCAAATTTTGTGAAGCAGTAAAATACGGTCAAAAAGTCAAATGCTGCACAGTAGACCTTATAGGCTATATGTAAATGCTGCACAGTAGACCTTATAGGCTATATGTAAATGCTGCACAGTAGACCTTATAGGCTATATGTAAATATAGTTGTCGATATTTGTGTGAGTGAGAGAGAATATGTACCGGTGTGTGTGTAGGTATTTGTGTGAGTGAGAGAGAATATGTACCGGTGTGTGTGTGTGTGTAGGTATTTGTGTGAGTGAGAGAGAATATGTACCGGTGTGTGTGTCTGTGTGCGTGTGTGTGTGTGTAATGTAGTTGTAGGTATTTGTGTGAGTGAGAGAGAATATGTACCGGTGTGTGTGTCTGTGTGCGTGTGTGTGTGTGTAATGTAGTTGTAGGTATATGTGTGAGTGAGAGAGAATATGTACCGGTGTGTGTGTAGTTGTAGGTATTTGTGTTACTGAGAGAGAGAATATGTATGTGTGTGTGTGTGTGTGTATGTGTACAGTAAACATTAACGAATAGCCTATGCAGTGTCGTCGTGTATGCATCATTGTGCGTGAGTGAGTGTATGTTCATCCTACCATGAGCGTGTGTGTACGTTTAGTGGTGTGTGTATTTATCTCTGTGTGCACGTAGGTCCCAGGAGTAAGGGAAAAACAAATGCTGTCACAAAACGTCAAATATTGTCAAGCGGCGAAATATTTGTCAATGTACCAAATTCTGTCAACAATCTTCACCCTACCCCCTCTACCCTAAGCAGAGACTTGTCCACTACTCCTGATTAACACAAACAACAACACCAGCACCAAGACACAGCGATTGAGCCTATATATCTAGTATCCGCAATGAAGGCATCACCAATCATTTTTAAATTTCGCGCTCACAGCCACTGACAACATTATCAACGACGAGAAGCAATGTTTGGCTATCATGTCGTTCACCCTGCTTAATCATAAACATGATTGCTCAAACAAACAATATTGCCTTGATAGGGTGTAGTGAACGCGCCCATGGTCAAGCAGATTCACGTGCAATCCATTTGACTTTGGTAAAGGAACCCATTTAAATCTAAAGCTTGCTTAGACACGTGACCGATCAGCTGGGAGGAAAGTAAGGTTGCCAATTTAGCGCACATACCAGGATACTTAGCAATATTTACCGTACTTGCATTTCGTAATAGTTTCTGATATCTAGTGACAGTATATGTTATGATATTCTATAGTTATAATATTTCTAAGTAATGGTTATCAACATTTTACCATTTTCCTTAATGTTATCCAGCAATGTCTAATACCTAACGAATTTTGAAACAAATGTAGCGAAACTAGTGCTAAAAATTGGCAACTCTGAACGTGAACGCCAGAGTCAGCTGACTCAGCTCCGCCAAAGCCAACTGTGGGCGAAGGTCTCTCACAATATTTATCTGAAATTCGTGTATATTACGGCTCACGGCAGCTTCCTACTTAAACTGACCATACGAACATTGAAGTGCTTATCTCGTAACCACATGGACACCTGCCTGGCGGTGAGCAATAGTGAAATAAGTGCGAAAGTGAGAGGTGAACATGCAGTACCGGTGATCTTCATAGCAACAACAACACGGCTCAAAGGACGAATCGGTTGCCTTGCCTTCTCATCTCCAGATATCCAAGAACCAAGGTTAGGGTTATTGTTTATGTGTTTTGGGAATAATTCAATGAGACCCACACATTTGCTAGTATCCAGTTAATTTTCCGAATGTCCGCGTCCTTTATTAACATTGTTTGTTTTATCTTATTGGGCTAGCCTAGTTTAGCATGAAAAAACAAACAACACTGGTTTTGCGCGCTTGTTTCCTTATAAATGATCATGCCGTGTTTTTTTAATGTATTTAAGCCTAGGCTATGTATATATTGAAGAGTGAATGCATCTATTATAAATCGTGTAGCCTATATCGTGTAAAGTGTAAATACAGTGGTTGTCCTTGTTTGTATTTATTGAGCTGTTAACGTCATAAAATAGGCGTCTTCACAGATGCGGATTTGGTGTTCGAACCATGTAATAGGCCTAGGTAGCTTGAAATGAACCACCAACACTTGTTGAGCTCATTTAATACCGTAATAAGAGGTAGAAACAGTACTTCAAATTACAGTTGATGAGGCCTTGGCATAATTTTTGGATTGTCTGCTATGGCCCTACATTTGGTATCCCATTACACCATCAGACAGTACACTATAGTCTTCGCTGTAAGAAGGCGATACATCATGACCTTTATCCTCTGTAACTCAAGAAGGTCTAGAGCAAAATGGCTGTAAATTCCCACATTAATTCCTTGACTGATTCTTCCTAAATGGTAGAAATATTAGGCTAGCTCGATTACTGTAGTCGTTTTTGAGTTACAGAGGTTAGAAGTCATGATGTCTCGCCTACTTACAGCGAATAGACTATCGGCCCATACGGCTGGGTTTGTTGTATAAAATCCTATCTATCACAAACGAATCGGACATGTGGCTACTCTTAACCCCTTCTGTACCGGTGACGTATTTTCAATTTTATTCTAGTTGTATTTAAACGATTTTGTGCAGTTTAAAAAATATTTGTGGTAGTAAAAAGGGTAAAATGAGATCGTTCCAAGCGTGATACTTGCTAGAGGCACTTTTTAGACTGACTAAAATCGTCTAAAAGTAGCCAGGCTAAAGTTAAAAAGACGTCGCCGGTACAGAAGGGGTTAACACGTAGTTGGAATAGACCGCTCTGATTTGTTTTCAAGTGAATTAAAGGCAACGTAATTTTGTTTAATGTGCAGGGAATAGGTACTTAGTAGGTACACGAAAATAATTAGCCTATGTTACCCCTGGTGTCTCCAAATTGTAACCTATTATATCGTATGTTGTAGGCCTATTTACCGAATTATTACTGACCATAATCCCAGCCAAATTAGTAGGCGTATATTTGCCTTATGTCTTGAGGGAATCGTTGTTCTTTACCGTACTACACTATGCGGCCATAGCCTATGACACTTACTCGTATTGTATCATAGGCTCTTCAACAACTTTTCTTTGTAATATTTCCGTCGCAAATTAATATAGCTTCCCTTCGTCTCTCTCTCTCTCTCTTTTTATATATATATAGGCTATGACACATTTTGAAGCGGCGAGAGACAATGAATACGTGTTCAATTGCGCAGTAAATGTTTCGTCAGTTTAAAGGTGTAAGGTTTATAGTTACCTCAACTGGAGTGTGGCAATAGCCCTCGAGTTTATTTAGTTTGTTAGGTTAACACACATAATAATTATAATAATAAAATACCGGTAGTAAGGTAGGGCAATACGTTAAAAGCAAGGAGACTTTAAGGACAAGTTAGACTTTACACCTTTTAGATTTGTATTTACTCTAGTTACCGGGTATACAAGAACAAACCAAGTACAGTCGGCCTAATAAGTGATGTCTCGCCACCAATTATGTTTTAATCAATAATTAGTATCCGCAATGTTTACACATGATTTCTTCTTTTTGAGTGAGATATACAAACATGTTCCTACACTTACCCACCCTATTCAACATCTGGCAGACATTAATACAGTACAGAGCGAGCCAAACGTAAAGACAGCTGAGACATGACTTATTAGCACAACTGTACATACAATATTAATATTTGCCTTTACCATTTTCACCGGCGAGTGTTATACGTAACCTACGCTGAATAGGCTACAGAAGTGCTTTTTGAAGTTTGGGTTGATACTTGGAGTACGGTACACTGTTAATGCTAGGTGTTCGTATATATATATATATATATATATATATATATATATATATATATATATATATATATATATATATATATATATATACCGGTATAATTATATATAAATTATTTATGAAAGTTGGAACGAACAGCTATGAGTAGGGTTGGCTACGAACGCCACATTAACCATCTACAACAATGTCATAATATGTTTTTCCAGATCCTTTTGTCCTGTTGATGTGTTTTGAATGAATATGACCCCAATATTTTGTATTGTATTCCATCTAACTGGGGCCTGGTGTCCCTCAACTCAACCCAATCCAACCACACCAAACTAAACCCTCTCAACCAGACCAACTCACCCTAGCCCAACCAAAATCCAGTCCCGACTAAATCCAACCTTAAGCCGGTATCACACGAGCGCATTTTCCCTCAACATTTATCGTCAACACTGGTCTGTCAGCTTATGAGGTCCACATTTATAATATTTGTATCACCTAAATTGATCTATCATTAGGCTAGTTTCCGATACCGGTGTAAAATATTCCAGAAATGTTGCCAGAAAAAATGTTGATCATCGGTTGATCATTGAAGCTCGGTTAGATGATCAACATTTTTTCTGGCAACATTTCTGGAATATTTTACACCGGTATCGGAAACTAGACTAATGATAGATCAATTTAGGTGATACAAATATTGATGTTGACTATAAAAGATCTCGTGTGATACCGGCTTTACTCAACCTAACCCAACCCAACTTACCCTAATCCAATCCAAGCCAATCCACTATAAACCCTAATGCAACTTGCAGTAAAAATATAGGTCGAATTCTTCCAAAGCACACCATTCACAACTAAACATCAAACAAACATATTTAAGCTTCCAAATCTCGTAGGGGACAAGTTTTAAATATAGCATACTCTACCGGTACCAAAGCAAGGCCATAATGGGAGACTCAAACGCAAACCACCAGATGTCACTACCATGCTAATTGGGCTGGAGTTAGTCCTTCTGGCATTGTGAATTCGCAAGTCAAATATCCATTTATATTGTGCAGACGTCATCTCACCATTCCAAATTCCTAGATTTTGGCCTTGTCACTCTTTCAACTCTGGGGGAGGCACTCGTCACAGGCCTTTTGTCTCCCTCATTCACATATAACAAAAACTCAAAGCCACCTTCATCTTTTGGGACCTGTGGGGAGGTGAAGGTGAAGTTGGGGTTGGGACGTACTCCTCACGTAGATACGTGCGCATCATAAATACTGTACATTGGAGTCTAGAAACTCCTGGACGCTTCGGTTGCTCCTTGAGTTACAAGAGGCTAAAGGTCACAATGTCTAGGCTCCTCAATATTAATAGAGCACTAGTTATCACTGGGTTGTGTTGCAGTGATCGCTCTTTAAGGGAGCCCACCTCGCTTTATATATCTTTCTCTCCCTCTCTCTTTGGCTTGTATCCATTCGGCCCCATTCAGCCTACTGTTTTAAGAAGTTTACTCCCATCCAGGTGTCAATATTTTCCTGGCGAGCGAGCCAGCATATATATATATTTGTTTTGACAGCAAGCTAAATTTGTACATTTTTCAATAGAAAAATTTCTCCGGCGAAGCTGGATTTCTCCATACAATGCCGACTCGCTATCGCTCGCCAGGAAGATATCGATACCTGGATGGGGATAAACGTCTTAAAACAGTTGGCTGAATGGGGCCGAATGGATACAAGCCAGAGCAAGAGAGAAAAGGAGTTACAAGAGGCTAGAGGTCACAATGTCTAGACTCCTCAATATCAATAGAGCACTAGTCATAGTCATCACTGGTTGGTGTCGCAGTTATCGCTCTTTAATATAGACTGCGACCCTTCCACCACCTCCTCCACCCATGGGAGAGGAGGAGGAGAGGGTAGTGGAGGGGGAGGGGGGACAGAAATGGCTGGATCATATTTCTCGTTCGCTTGCTCACTATTTCATTCTATTTCACACACTCGTTCTGAATGCGACTCGCGGTTAATGTGTATTTTTGCATTACATATGTTTGCTTAGGAATGTTTTCTATGTGTGCTTATATTTGATTACCCATATGTGATCTTGTGTATTCATAGGCTACTTTCGGTAAGATCCTGTGTAGCTGGTAACCGTTTTTCAGATGCCTACTTTAACCTAACCTGTATTATTGTATTACTGTTACTGTATTACTGTTACTGTATTACTGTATTACTGTTACTGATACTGTATTATTGTATTACTGTATTACTGTTACTGTATTACTGTTACTGTATTACTGTTACTGTATTACTGTATTACTGTTACTGTATTACTGTTACTGTATTACTGTATTACTGTTACTGTATTACTGTTACTGTATTACTGTTACTGTTACTGTAACTGTAACTGTATTACTGTTACTGTATTACTGTATTACTGTATTACTGTACTATTTATAAATGTAAAATGTAAAAAATATATTGTTACATTACCAAATTATTGCTATATATACAGTATACACGGTTGCCCGCTACACAGGATTATACCCTACTTTCTTACGTACTGTATTCCTAATCTACCAATGAGTAATCGAACCTCGGTCTTTCAGATGAAACCCTCTACTGGTTCGTTACCTCTGATCCACTTTGGCTAGTGAAGCAGACGTACGATTGCGGATTGGCGATTTTAACACTTCGCCCCATTTCGTTGTCAATTTTAAGACCTTTCGTGCCATTTAAAATTGCAGGCTCGCTATCACTCGCCAGGAAATAATCGACACCTAAATGGCACGAAAGGTCTTAAAATTGACAACGGAATGGGGCGAAAAGTGTTAAAATCGCTCTCATCTGAAAGACCTCTGATCGAATCCGCATTGTTAGATATTGGATTTATAAAAACAAAAAAGTTTTGCATTTTCTTGTATGGAAATTTGTGGAACGTGTTTGTTTGTTCCCGTAGTCAATATCTGTGTAGGGTTTAATAGCCTTCGAGTCTGTAACATAAGCTATGCGTGATTAGTCTCAGCTTAGACGATGTAGGCAAGGTGTGGTTATATGTGAATGTATTAGTACAGAACAATAGACCTACATAGGCTATATGTAAATGTAGTTGTCGGTATTGGTGTGAGTTAGAGAATATGTACCGGTATGAGTGTGTCTGTGATGTAGGTATTTGTGTGTGTGTGTGTGTGTGTGTGTGTGTGTGTGATGTAGTCGGTATTTGTGTAAGTGAGAGAGAATTTGTGTGTGTAAGAGTGTGTGTGGAGGCTACAGTAAGCATTAGCAAATAGCCTACGCAGTGTCGTCGTTTTTTTTCGTTTTTTTTTTTTCTATGTGATTGAGGGAGGCAAAAGGCAGAACTGCCTATAGCGAGTGCCTCCCCCATAGTTGAAAGAGTGACAGGGCCAAAATCAAGGGACGTTCGAGCCAAAATGCCTGGACACACTGACTTTGAAGCAATTTAAGTCATAGGAAGAGGGAAAGACTGATTCTGGGAGAGAGTTCCAGAGCTCAGCTGTTGAGTAGAAGAAAGTTTGAGAGTAACGTTTCACTCTTGGGTTGGAGAGTTGCACAGAGTAGGGGTGGGATTGAGTTGCAAGACGGGTACCACGTGCCTTACGTAAAGGAGGTGGTATACACTGGGAAAGCTCTGGGGAACACTGATTATTATAGTAGCGATAGAATAGCGAGAGAGATGCAACATTGCGGCGGAGAGAGAGAGATTGCAGAGAGGACGGGAGTTAATGATACGAAAGGCCTTCCTTTCAACTTTGTCTAGGAGAGCGGTGTGAGAGGAACCTCCCCACACATGTGAACAATACTCAATACAAGGACGCACTATGCCCCTGTACAGAGCAAGAAGCTGTGCAGGGGAAAAGAACCCCCTAAGGCGGTTGAGCACACCCAGCTTCTGGGAGGCTGCCTTAGCAAGACTGATAATATGGTCCTTCCAACTGAGAGCAGAAGAAAAGGAGACACCAAGAATATTGAGAGAAGATGAAGGATTGATTTTTGTATTGTTGAAGAATAAGGGATAGTCTGCTGGGAGTTCCTTACGGGTAGATAGATGGAGAAATTGGGTTTTGGAAGTATTAAAGGTAACAAGGTTGTCTCTGCCCCAATTGGAGATAGTATTTAGATCATAATTTAAGTGTTATATGGCTTCATTACGTTTGTCGTTGAGGGATTGCTGGCTGGGGCGTTCTGAAAAACTAATGGAGTAGTGTAAGGTTGAGTCGTCTGCGTATGAATGGATGGGAATTGAGGTACAGTTGAGGAGATCATTTATAAAAATTAGAAAAAGAATAGGAGATAGGACAGAGCCCTGAGGAACACCGGAGTTTATAGGGTGAGGAAGTGAACAATGGCCGTCCACAACCGCGGCTATGGAACGGCCGGAAAGGAAATTAGAGACAAAGGCACAGATGGAGGGATAGAAACCGAAGGTGGGTAGTTTAGAAATTAAAGATTTGTGCCAGACTCTATCGAAGGCTTTTGATATGTCTAGTGCAATAGAAAAAGTCTCACCGAAGTCCCGAAAGGAGGATGACCAAGAGTTAGTAAGATATGGAAGAAGATCACCAGTAGAGCGACCCTTAAGGAAGCCATACTGGCGATCTTAGAGCAGATTATGAGAAGAGAAATGCTTAAGAAATTTGGAAGCAAGAATAGTTTCAAAAACTTTAGAAAGACAAGAGATGAGAGCAATTGGACGATAGTTGGAGGGTTGAGAGCGGTCACCCTTCTTTGGGACAGGTTGAATGTGAGCAAACTTCCAGCATGAAGGGAAGACGTTAGAGGATAGACAGAGACGAAAGAGTTTGCCTAGGCAGGGAGTCAGCACAGAAGCACAGTTTTTGAGAACAACAGGAGGAACACCGTCCGGACCGTACGCCTTATTAGTATTAAGCCCAGAGAGGGTAGAAAGTACATCTTTAGAAGAGATAAGGATATTAGGCATAAGTAAGAGAGAGGAGGGTGGAGAGGGAGGAATAGCACCGGAATCATCCAAGGTGGAGTTTCTAGCAAAAGTTTGAGCGAAGAGTTTAGCTTTGTCATGGTTATGCCATCAGAATGGGAAAGGGGAGGGAAAGACGAGGAAGAGAAATTGTTGGAGAGGTGTTTGGCTAGATGCCAGAAAGCTTGGAAAGAGCTAGAGTTGGATAATTCAGTGCATTTATTATTGATGAAAGAGTGTTTGGCAAGTCGAAGAACAGATTTGGCTTGATTCCGGGCAGAAACATAGGAGGAATGAGAGTCTTGAGTTTTAAGGCGTTGGTACCGTGTGAATGCTCCTTATTGCGGACAGCAGTAGAACAGGCGTGAGTAAACCAAGATTTTTTAGCATTAGTCTGAGAGAAAGAGAATGGAATGTATGCTTCCATGCCCGATAGGATTACCTCGGTAATGCGTTCAGCACTCTCCGAGGGTCCCCGGCCACGGAAGCAGAAATCATTCCATGGGAAATCAAAGAAGTACTGCCGGAGAGCCTCCCAGTCGGCAGCGCCAAAGTGCCACAAGCGCCGCCGGCTAGGAGGATCGGGTGGCCGTACTGGAGAGATAGGGCAGTTGACAGAGATAAGTTTATGGTCGGAGGAGCCCAAAGGAGAGAAAAGATTTACAGTATAAGAAGAAGGGTTAGAAGTTAGAAACAAGTCAAGAATGTTGGGCCGATCTCCGAAGCGATCCGGGATACGGGTGAGTTGCTGAACTAACTGCTCTAGGTCATTTATGATAGAAAAGACGTAGGCTTGTTCACCAGGTGGATCAGTAGTGTGAGAGGAGAGCCATTGGCGGTGGTGAACGTTGAAATCTCCTAAGATGGAGATTTCTGAGAAAGGA
>CM064566.1:55683931-55743931 GCA_032716605.1 Paralithodes platypus | reverse complement strand
CTAGACCCCCTTTCAAGATAAATTTGTAAATTTTTCGGTAGAAAAATGTCCCGGCCAGAGGCCGGTTGCTCTTAAATTACAAGCTCGCTATCGCTCGCCAGGAAAAAATCGACACCTTAATGGCACGAAAGGTCTTAAAATTGACAGAAATAGGGCAAAATGTCTCTAAATGTCCAAACTACTAGGGCGAACGTCTTAAAATCTCAAATGCAATGGGGCTAAACATGAGGGAGAAAGGGGTCCAGAAAAAAATCCCTCGAGTGGAAATCTCCCCTTAAGTTCTCTCTCCAGCATATTTACTCCATGCTGTGCTCTTCAAAATGCAGGAAAAGTGTTTCGCAAGGATAGCTTTTTGTTTTTCTCTTGGTTTGTTCATTTAGGCAAAAGGTTTCACTCTGGTAAGGCTTAGGAATATGGCCGTTCATGCTCTCATTTTACGGTCGCGCTAATAAGTCATGTCCCATGTCATTACGTGTGGCTTACTCTGTGCTGTAATAATGTCTGTCAGATGTTGACTAGGGTGGGTAAGTGTAGGAATATGTTTGTATATTTCACTCGATATGAAGAAATGAAGCTTAGATATTGCTGATACCAATTATATTGATCAAAACATACTTGATGCCGAGCCATCACTTATTAGCGCGACTGTACGCAGCCCACACTGGCTACACTCTCTCTCTCTGTTTTTCTTTTATTTCATACTTTTATTTTGCTAAAGCGTTATTTCCACATAGCGATGTTGATTAGTTCTTTTGTCTTTATATTGTGTCGTTCCAGTTTTGGTTTGTTTATTGTACAAGTTTTACATTTTAATTTCTGCATTATGTCTTGTTTTTTTCTGTTGTCATGTGTTTGCCAGCGAACAATGGCATTTCTCTCCTGCTTCCGGGTTTACTAACGTGAATGAAATCAGTGTTATGCACGGATTCTTGAATACACTGGTACCGTAGAGGTTGACTCATGTATTATCATAAACGTGGGATAAAGGACAAATAATTTAGCACGTACAGTAGATGTGGAGTATAGCCCGACTTCTGCCATAGGTCCTCGAAAATCAAGCTCACTTGAATCTTCTGGATAGGGGCGATGGCGGTTTGATTTCCTGTACTGGTGAATATGGTGATGTGTGTTCCAGATGGTCTTCTGATGTAACTGAAGATGGTGTCGATGGTCACGGTTTGTGCAAGGCATGGTGTTGAAGTTCTCATCGTGTGCATTGTCACAGCTAGGTGTTACAGGTGCTGAGAGGTCTAGGCTGGTCAGCTTCCTGTGGTGCACTTCATGTGGTGTCTGTCTTTTCTGGTGCACTTTTTGTGACACCCTGCTTGTCCGATGCACTTCATGTGGTGTCTGGCTTTTCTGGTGCACTTTTTGTGACACCCTGCTTGTCCGATGCACTTCATGTGGTGTCTGGCTTTTCTGGTGCACTTTTTGTGACACCCTGCTTGTCTGATGCACTTCATGTGGTGTCTGTACTTCCTGCAACCAGGATGTCAAACAAGGGCCGATTCCATTATTCTTCGTCTATATTAATATTAATATAAAGATAAAATTAAGGTTTATAGTTTAAATTATGTCTTTGGAAGTTATAAAATGGCCAAAACATTGCTATTTCATATTAATTTTCTTGTATTTCTTCTCATAGTCATTCAAGTCTTCAAAAGAATTGCTCCGGTTTGACACCCTGGTACTAGAGTGAACAGTATGGTGAACTTTCTATCTCACTGGTGGTGGCCCTACTTGTCTACGTTTACTGTTCTATGTGTATGTGTATGTGTATGTGTATGTGTATGTGTATGTTGCCTTTAGTGGAAGTGACTGAGCTTCCAACAGACGAATTGACTGGGTAGTGTTGAGTTTGGCCATGGTCATTTTATTTTATTAAGCGTTATTTCCACATAGCGATTTTGATTAGTTCTTTTGCGTTTATCTTGTGTCGTCCCATTTTTTTTTTTTTTATTTTGCAAGTTTTACATTATAATAAGATGCATAGATGTTCAGTGGAAGATAGGCATGTTAGAACAGGTGCGAGAGGAAATATAGCACACCCTTCTTTTCTTGAGTGCAGGGATCTCGGGTTGGAAATTGGTGTAGTGTTGTAGTGTCCCCTGTATTATTGTGATGTCGTCAGTTGGGCAGACTCAGGATAGTGCTTCGTAGTAAATCAGGGTGGTATGGTAGTAGTGTAGTTTTGCAGTCACTATATATATGCAGGAGGTTGTTCATAGCCTATACACACTGATTATATATTCATGTTGCTTGATGATGTGTTGAAGTGTTGCCATTCAGACTATTCAGAATATGGCCGGTCATCCGGGATGGTTATCATTAGGCGATATTATCACACAGTGAAGGGAATATCTCTGGGAATCAAAGGGGTAAAGTCTATCTCAAGTAGACTCAAGTAGTGTTTTAACTTTCACAAGTTATTATAAAGCTGAATAAATCGTCTTATGATATCCAGAGGAAAATTAAGAAAGGAGAAACCGGCACTAGGCTATACCGTAACATTGTTCTACCAAAACAAAATATCTTGAAGGGGGCCTGAGGACCGGTTTGTCAATTATGACAAAACAATCAAAACTTTCAATAATAATTAAACAAAATATCATAATAACCACCAGGACGTCGGATGTGACAGAATTCGATGATGCTATAGTATATATATATATTATACTCTGGCCATTAATAGACAATCATTGGCTGTGGGAGACGTTCTGGAATGTCCTGGCAATATAAGGCAATTTACAGTCTCTTAAGAGGGGATGGGCCGGTTTTCTGGAACACTTTCTCCCTCTATGTTTAGCCCCATTAATTTTCAGATGTTAAGATGTTTGTCCCATTAGTTAGTAGATTTTAAGACCTTTCGCCCCATTTCTTCGTCAATATTTAGACCTTTCGTGCCATTTAGGTATCAATTTTTTCATGGCGAGCGATAGCGAGCCTGTAATCTTAAGAGTAACCGGCCTTTGGCCAGGACACTTTTGTACCGAAAAATGTACAAATTAATCTAGAAGGGGGATCTGATGGATGTTTTTTTAAGTTTGATGGAGGTCTAGGGAGGAAACTAAACAAAAAATAATAAATAAATTGAACAATCGACCAAAAAGTGAACCATCTTAACCCTTAATTAGCGGCGAGCAACATAAGTCGAGTTAAAAAAAGCTGGACTATGTGGCGGCGCTCGACATAACTCGAGTGGCAATTTCAGCACGTAATGTGGCTGAGAGAGAGAGACAAGTGGTGGCAGGAGACTAGCGAGCGTATGACTGCTCCAGACCACCGCGGCGAACCTACTGACACAAATCTCAGCTCCCTCCTCCCTCTCTCACTCGCTACATACTCAATTATGTACTGAAAGTACCGAAGTACCTGCTTTTTGCACTCGCGTTGCACGGTTATTGCAAGAAACTCTCCATCGTACAAGGATCGTTATGGTGTCATTCGAAAAGCTCTGTTTATGCCCTTCAGGGATAGGTACTTGTTTTACGTTCTGGGTCTTATTTAGGCATGAAAATGATCACGTAAACAGCCCTATTTTGGCTAAAAACACCCCGCTGTGCGGTACACATAAATAAACCGCATAGGCCGCTCGTAAGGTGTTAAAGCCTCTTATTGCCTGTGGGGACGAGTGTAAGAGAGCGGGAGCGCGGGAGGCTCCCCTCCGCTCTCCAGCATGGCTGCTGGGGCAATGAGACTCGTGCCTCACATCTCGCGAGACAATGCAGCGCTAAGTCAAATGTAGCGCGACATTGCTCATAATTAGCGAATATTTGCTGATGTCTGGTAGCGCTGTGTGTGAATCCCGCGCGCTACGAAGCTCGTTCTGGCGTCATATAGAAGCTATTTTCTTCTAGTTTTTGGCTGAATACATTTAATTTCATTCAGATACTTGTTTAATCATTCAGGATTGCCTGATTAATATAGCGGAATCAGGCAGAAATATGCCCGCAGCGTAAGTGTTAATTAATCCTCTAACTCCCATAGAGGCCCTAATCTTAATAAAATCGTCTATCTGTAGCCAACATGAAAGACAGCATATATTAAAGGGAATAAAACCCATTCACTGTGGATCAGAACTCTCGCATCGTTAGGTCCGCAGTCGAAGGTTATAATATCAACCGGGTCTCCTCCTCTAATACCATTTTTACCCTCCCACTTATGCTGCTTCACTTTTAGCTTCGTTCTCAAATTTTCACTCGATCACATTACATTTTCGCCCCACGTATTCTGCTTGCTCTCGCTCGCTCTCTTGCTCTCGCTCAAATATTTGTTGACACTCACACATGCACGCTCATACACATATGTTCTACATACGCCTGCACGCTCGTCATCTACACACACACACACACACACACACGCACGCATGCTCGTAAACATGTAAACTTACACACACACACACACACACACACACACACACACACACACACACACACACACCGGTACATACGCACACACGCGTATAAAGTCGGACTCCAAGCACCTCCCACTCTCTTACTATACCTTCAGGCTCCCCCCCCCCTCTCTCTCTCTCTCTGTATATATATATATATATATGCAGCCTCCACAATAGCCTTGAGTTACCCTAGGCTAGCTATAAGGTCAGGTCACGGTCAAGGAGTTTTACATCAAGTGTAGTGCAATAAACAATATCTCTCCTTCCACAGCGATACTAACTATTCCTTGTAACTCTTTCTCTCTCTCTTTGCAAAAAGTTTAGACTCACTACGAATACAACATGCAACCATGTCTGTTAGTTATAATTGAAAAGGTTCAGCACTAGTGTTTATGCAAACCTTTTCATATATAAGATCGGTTCTACCTCGAACAAACTTCCCTCAGAAGTCGAAAATAAAAACACATTTCAGTAGGGCAGTTGAAGAAGAGAGCAGATGTTATTTTGCACACTGTAATGAGTGCAGTGCAATACACAATCTCTCTCCTTCCACATCGAGAATCTCCCCAGAATGGACCTCAAGGTCTCTTAGATACTAAATATTCCTTGTAACTTTCTCTCTCTCAAACGTACATGCCTGACAGCTCTTCCTCCCACGCCCCTCCCCCACAGTAGACGTCACTTACTAGAGGCTAGTTAGAAGGTCAGGTCACGGACTCACGGTCATTGCTCGTATGCCAATGAACAATATATACATTAACAACTTCAGGCTTCAATTATGTCCTAACTTACACACAAGGGAATTAATATCTATGATTGGCCTTTTAGTTACTAAAGTGTTGTAGTTACCGGTATTTATTGTAAGGGAGTTTATCCCATACCAGTATACCGGTACTGTGATTTTAGTCTTGTTTTATTATGTTACCTCCACCAACCGACTTTACTCCTAAACCCAATTAAGGGGAGATTTCCACTTGAGGGATTTTTTTCTGGACCCCTTTCTCCCTCATGTTTAGCCCCATTGCTTCTGATATTTTAAGACGTTCGCCCTAGTAGTTTGGAAATTTTAAGACATTTTGCCCCATTTCTGTCAATTTTAAGACCTTTCGTGCCATTAAGGTGTCGATTTTTTCCTGGCGAGCGACAGCGAGCCTGTTATTTAAGAGCAACCGGCCTCCGGCCGGGACATCTTTCTACCGAAAAATGTACAAATTTATCTTGAAAGGGGGTCTAGGGGGTGTAATTTTAAGCTTGATGAAAACGTAGGGAACAAACTAAATACCGGTACCTCCCCTTAATGAAATCAACAAATACATGTGGCAGTTTATTCAATATTTTGCAGACTTTACTACAATACAGAGCATATCAAGTGTCACGATAGTTCTGACATAACTCTATTCGATGATTATATAGCCACTATAGTCCGTTGATTCTAGGGGGGCCAGAAATCCTAACCCCTAACCTCTCATAACTCAAACAGGACTTGAGTAATCGAGCTAATATGTCTACCAAACAGGAAGACTTGGCTAGGGAATAGGTGTATACATTGACGGCTCATTTGCTCTAGCCCTGTTTGAGTTACAGAGGTTAGAGGTTACGGTTTCTGCCCAACCTAGAATGAACGGTCTATAGATATCATGATGGCCGAGATTATAAGTTACCCATTAAGGTCAGGTAAGGTAAGGTAAGGTAGGCTATATCATGATTGGTAAGGTCCTATCCTAGCTAACCCTTTAAGGGGAGATTTCCACTTGAGGGATTTATTTCTTGACCCCTTTATCCTTCATGGTTAGCCCCATTGCTTTTGATATTTTAAGACGTTCGCCCCATTAGTTTGGCGATTTTAAGAACTTTTTCCCCATTTCTGACAATTTTAAGACTTTTCGTGCCATTTAGGTGTCGATTTTTTTCCTGGCGAGCGATAGCGAGCCTGTAATTTAAGAGGAACCGGCCTTCGGCCTGAACATTTTTCTACCGAAAAATTTACAAATTTATCTTGAAAGGGGATCTAGGGGCTGTAATGTTAAGCATGATGGAAGTCTAGCGAACTAACTAAAAAACCCTTAAGATCAAGAAGAGTAACAGAGGGTCTAACATATTAACTTAACTAAATATATGTAAGTTTCTGAATTAGCTATTAGATCAGGTAAGTTGTTGTTTTTGTTGTTCCCCAAGCTGCCCGGCCGAACAGCCCCAAGGCCCCGAGCAATTCCAAGGCCATAACTGAGCGCCCCCACAGAACCCTTCCTGCCGACCACAATAAAGCCTGGGTGACCGAAGCCACTCCATGGCGGGGAGCTGAGGAGGGTGCGGAAACGCCCTGGAAACCAAAGCCCCACCCAGGGCCCTGTGCCCCTCAGCAATTATGAAGAGAAAGTTGAGGGGCAAGGGAAAAATGTGACGCTTTGGCTTCCAATCTTGGTAGATTGGGAGGTCAATCCACGGAAAAGACGCCGTCACTCGAGATCTAGAAAATATATAAGTTAAAGGAACAGTCAGAGTAAGCTATGGGTATGGCAGAGATCGCTCAGTTCTCACTCTGATAGACCAGCCCATCACCACATGACTAGAACCCAATCCTCTCAGCATCAGCTAGGAAAGGCCCTAGAAAGCCGCCTTTGGCGGGGGGATAGCTCCCCTATTTCAACCCCTTTCGGGGTCGGGCACCCGCCCGCATACTGTATATAGCGTTCAGCAGCATAATCATTTTGACAAGCTTATATAATATTTTGAAACATTCCGTTTGATTACATACCCTAGTCAGTATTTCCCATTAGTCAATGTTCACTGTTTAGTACCGGTATATAACATTAGTAGTATACCGGATACTCGTGCAGGCAATTGTAACCTACTCATGGCTGGTTCCACTTGCGAGTTGCCGGCTATAAGGAAGTTGGAGCCGTAAACATCGATATTAAACAGAAATACAGTAATAATGTGGGTATCTGATGGATAAAAGGTATGTTGAATTGGGTTTTATGTATTTATGAATGTACTACGACCGTATTTTAACTGGTAATTCTGCTAAATATCGATGTCTACAGCTCCAACTTCCTTATAGACCGAAACTCGCAAGTGGTCAATTGATGAACCGTAACACAAACAACGCATCTAAACTATACCACTCTCCATAACTACCACTATTTTCTGGTTCACCTCCTGTACCTTGTCCCTGTCCATCCCTTTACAATGGATCTCTCTCTCTCTCTCTCTCTCTCTCTCTCTCTCTCTCTCTCTCTCTCTCTCTCTCTCTCTCTCTCTCTCTCTCTCTCTCTCTCTCTCTCTCTCTCTCTCTCTCTCTCTCCCCCCTTTTTGGCTATCCTTTCCTTCCACTCTCCCTTACTCTTGGGTTCGCTATCTCTACTAGAACTAAGTCCTGACCACCTCGCTGGGATCGTAAGGTCTGTGCGGTCAGTGTATCAATGTAATTCTTTCTTTCTCGTTCCCCATCAAGTTAATTGGTCTAGATAAATGATTACGGGGGTTTTCGGTTAGTTAAATAGGTGACCAGTTACATCACGGTGAATAGATCGCCCGTCCGACGTTTGGAAATTTATGGAGTCCGCCCCCCCCCCCCCCCTCCCCGCCGCAAGTTTTGTTTTTGTATTATTTTATTTTATTTTATTTTATTTTTTTGCGCAAGTATTCTTTTTGCGCAAGTTTTCTTTTTGCGCAAGTTTTCTTTTTGCGCAAGTTATCTTTTTGCGCAAGTTATCTTTTTGCGCAAGTTTTATGTTTTCTCTTTTCCTGCTCTTTTGTTTTGATTCCCGAGATGGAGCCCCGTTCGTCCACTTCTTTATGTGTAGAGTTCTAAATCGCCATGTTTTCTTTATTGTTTATTTATTTACTTTTTTATTTGTTATACTCATTTTTGTTTTGCAAGTGTTTTATGCGCATCATTTGTTTCTGGTCTGGTTTAGTTTTCCCAAGATGTGACAGTTCGTACAGTTTCAAACCAAAATGTTTATCTATCCTGTCTGGGTATTTAATCTGGATAATTTGGTTTCACGACTGGAGTGAATGTGAAAATTTATACCTGCAAAAGTAACCTGGAATTGCATTGTTTTTGCCCTTTTATCATTTCCAAAAAGAAGTGGAAGATATAATAAGAACTGTAAGGCGTGATAAAATTTGCATATATATATATTAATAGTGACTAAAATGAAGGAACTCACACACACACACACACATCCCTACACACACACGCACACACATCCCTACACATACACATCCCTACCCACACACACACACGAACACACGCGCACACATCCCCACACACAAACACACACACGCACGCGCACACACCCCTACACACACACGCACGCGCACACACCCCTACACCCGCACGCACGCGCACACATCCCTACACATAAACACACACACACAAATACACATCCCCACACACACACCTATACAGAGACACACATGCACACACACAGGGTCTACACATAGATACACACACACACACATCCCTACACATAAACACACACACACACACATCCCTAAACATAAACACACACACGCACAAACACACATCCCCACACACACACACACACCTACCCACACACCTATACAGACACACACACGCACACACACAGGGTCTACACACACACACACACACACACACTAGCCAAGCGCTCTAGTTACTGTACTAGAAGTGTTGGCTCTGGTGTCAGGGGTTCGATCCCTTGCGCCGGCAGGGGAAGTTTCTCTGGCCGTGAAGGCTACGTCTGGACGGACCCACGCGTATCCACAAACTCTCCTAACTCTCCTGCCCAAGTCCTACTCCACCGGGATGGGTGGGTGGCTTGGTTTATTTGGAAGAAAAAAATCTAAACCTTGCCTCCGTCTTGTAACATCTACTGTATAATTATGACAGACGAACTAATATATGCTGGTTCCGAAATCCGACACTTATACCCCTCTGCCAATCAGCCGGTAAATTATGACAAACAACCCACTATACACAAGAGAGATGGCCACCACAAAACTTCCAATCCCAGAGCAAGTACATAACGTTAATATTAGCGGAGTCGTATTATACCTTAAGGGAGCCCAGCTTACTTGTTTTCCATTTCTCTCCCTCTCTCTTTGGCTTCTATCCATTCGGTTCCCCCCTTAAAACGCTACTGTTTTAAAAGACGTTACCCCCACCCAGGTGTCAATATTTTCCTTGGCGAGCGGTCGCGAGCCAGCCATATAGATATTTGTTGTTTTGACAGCAAGCTAAATTTGTACATTTTTCGATAGAAAATGTCCTCCGGCGAAGCCGGATTTCTCCATACACTCACCTGTATGGGGGTAAACGGCTTAAACAGTGGCGTAATCGGGTCGAATGGAGACAAGCTAAGAGAAATAGAAAAGGAGAAAAGAGAAATAAAGCTTGACCCACCTTAGCAAGCTCTCTCTCTCTCTCTCTCTCTCTCTCTCTCTCTCTGATAATTAATATTTATTACGACTGGTTTGTATTTTGGGTAAAAACCACATTTTTCCCCCCCCCTTTTTGGCCCCGGGTAATGTTGTAATCTCCGCTCCTAGACTGTGAGAGGAGAGAGGTTATTCCTTAAGGGAGCTCACCTCGCTTTTTTCTCTTTCTCTCCCTCTCTCTTTGGCTTGTATGAGAGAGGTTATTCATTAAGGGAGCCCACCTCGCTTTTTTTTTCGTTCTCTCCCTCCGCTGTCTCTTCCCCTCTCTTGGCTTTTTGTTTTTTTGGGGTAAAAACCCCCCCCCCCCCCATTCGGCCCCATTCAGCCAACTGTTTTAAAACACTTATCCCAGGTGTCGAATTCTTCCTGGCGAGCTATAGCGAGCCAGCATTGCATGGAGAAATCCGGCTTCACCGGAGACATTTTTCTATCGAAAAATGTACAAATTTAGCTTGCTGTCAAAAAAAATATATATGTGCCGGCTCACTACCGCTCGCTAGGAAAATATTGACACCTGGATGGGGATAAACGTCTTAAAACAGTAGGCTGAATGAGGCCGAATGGATACAAGCCAAAGAGAGGAGGAGAGAAAGCGAAAACAAAAGCGAGGTGGGCTCCCTTAAGCAGAAATGCAATAATAACTTAGGGTTCTGATGGATGTAAAGTAAAGAACATGATATTATGTATTTATAGATGTATTAAAACAGTGTCATAGGTTGTAATTCGGTTATATATTGATGATGTCTACAGCTCCCACTTTCTTATAGCCTGAAACTCGCAAGCGGTCAATTGTCCAAAATGATCTTGGAAAGTAACAGGAGAACAATGCAAATACACTATCCTAATCTACATCTCCCTAAATTAACGACCCCAAAACAAAGTATATATATATAAAATACTTAGATTATGGGGAGATGTCCACTTGAGGGATTGTTTTCTGGACCCCTTTCTCCCTCATGTCTAGCCCCATTGCTTTTGAGATTTTAAGACGTTTGCCCCAGTAATTTGGTGATTTTTAAGAATTTCCGCTCCATTCTGTCAATTTTAAGACCTTTCGTGCCATTTAGGTGTCAATTTTATCCTGGCGAGCGATAGCGAGCCTGTAATTTAAGAGTAATCGGTCTTTGGCCGGGACATTTTTCTACCGAAAAATGTACAAATTTACCTTGAAAGGGGGTCAAGGGGGTGAAATTTTAAGATTGCTGGAGGAGTAGAAAAACAAAGCTAAGAAACCTCCCCCTTAACCCGGCAAGCGCGATAGGCCCCTCACGGAAATGGCCTTCTATAGTGAACGCGATATGCCTCACGGTAGCAGATTTTTTTAAGGCGTACCCAAAACGGCCGCCAAGCTGTTCTGGGGAGTCACAAATTGCGCCACGTTTAGTGCGACATGGTACCTCTCGATGGCACCCACAACCCCCCTCCGGCACGCACCCCGACGACATTCTACACACGCATTACGCTCTCAGTCACCATGGATCCTACACTCTCCCCAGACTCGCTCCCTGTTTACGTCGGCTGTCCAACCCTGTTGCTGGCGGTGGTTCGTGCTCTTGGCAGGACACGACTACGTGCCAGTGAACCCGCGCCTACGTATATATACTTTCCTGCGGATGATTAGCCATTGCAGCCAATAGACCTAACACGTGCTGGGAGAACGGCACGACACGTGGTGGGAGAGGCACTACACGTTCAACCAATCACGACGAGTTGCGAAGAGTTCATTGTCCTCATCAGTTGCTCTCTGACAACTGCTACCCAACAACTACTGGAGCTACTGCCTCTACTGTTGTTCAACCGACGCCCACCGCGCCCACCACCCACATGAAGTACAATTGGCCGTCCTGGGGATGCAGGAGCATCGTGGGTAGTTTTCAATAATGGTAAGGGTAAAGGACACCCTTATCAGTTCACGAGGGAGTAAGGTGACACCCAATCCCGCCTCTACCACCGCGCCGCTTTTGCCACCACCACCCACCACGTCCGCCCCTGTCTCACTACCCACACACGGCCGCCCCTGCACCACTGCCCACCACGGCCGCCCCTGCTACCACCGGCCCACGCACGCCCCTGCTCCACACACCCACGCCCACCCATGCTCCTGCTGCCTGTTGGAGGGCCTCGTAGAGTTTTTGGCAGCCGGTCTACAACGCCATCCAAGTTTGACGCCCCTCCTCTTACCCATCTGACCTCCGCTTACGACCGGACCGCTTGCAGAAGGGAAATCCTTCTGATCCCAGGAACTATGGCTGGGTGTGGATTAGTGGGAGCTAGTCTGAGGATGGATCAATACCAATATGAGGGAGGTGCAGAGGTAAATCGGAAGACTACGATGTACTTCTGCAACCGTTACCCATGACCAATACCCTTCCACGACGAAGGCGCAGACGACGTTGCTGACGGAGTGGCTTAGTTCCTTTCCCCCACTGCGGATAATTTTGCCTGGTCTGCAGGGTCCCATTTCCAACCAGATTTGCACCAGTTCAATGCCAATCTGGCTGGTTCAACATCAACAGCTAACCTGGCCTTGCCATGACCAGTGTCACACGGAATCTGATTTTGCTGTTTTTTTGCATTTTTTGACCAGGAGGTATTATCTGCATCTCGTTTCCCAAACCACTGGCTATTTTACACTGGGTGAGGGAAAGAATATGATATGAGATCTCCTAGAGCAAGAATTCGTGCATGGGTTTATACGACTGTCCCGGAGCTCCTTGAGCTCTTTGCGTTGTTTGCTAATCATGCCTCTCTGCAGGAAGCCTGTAATGGAGCCTTATTTGAAGCACGACGCCAATCATCAACACCCCAATTTTCCGGAAATATATGGCTCGTGATAGATTTTTCTTGCTTTCTTGCGATTTTTTGCACTTCGCGAGACAATAGAAATCCCAACCGAGCTGATAGAATATGGAAAGTTCGGGATGTTTTGACCATGGTGTTTGCAAAGGTACAGGAAATTCTTCTTCTAAACCCCTTTGCCAACCTGGTGATGAATGAGTTCGCTCGTAGGCTTTTCAAAGGACTCCTGGTGTTCAATGCAGTAACAATCCCCTTGAAGAGCCACAGCGGTTCCGGGATCAAGATCTTTGTGTTGTGCGCGTGTCGAAAGTGGAAAGAGTGCTCGACAATGATCGTATACCACCGGCACTGTGCGTGCATGTATTGTATGACCAATTCTCAAACATTCGGCCTGGCAAAACGACCCATTGTCATGGTCAGGGCACACTTGGTGAAAAAGATGCTGGAGCCGTCTCAACCTGAACAAGGGGCACACGTTGTACACCTGACAATATGGGTATACAAGTCCTGCACTCTGCCATGTCCTCCATGACCACAAAACGGGGGCGTGTGGGACTGTCAGAACTAACAGGAAGTTCATGCCTAAGTTCCAAGGCAATCGCATAGAACTGGACAACCCCTCCCACAGTGACACCGCTTCTGATGACGACTTGGCAGAGGAACAAAGGCGCCGCAGACTGTACAGACCAAGAAGAAAGAAGAAAGAGCACTACAAGCAGCTGGAGAAGTCTGGGAAAGTTCTGGCAGTAAAGTGGCTCGATAAGCGACCAGTTCACCTGCTTTCGACTGTCCATACAGGTGCCCAAGTGGACTCTGGTAAATTCCACTACCGTACCAAGAAGTCTATCCAGAAACCTGATATGGTTGTGGATTACACCAAGTACATGCGCCTTGTGGACAAGTCCTGATGCCAGCTTGCAGGCGTTGAGTGCCTACGAGAAACAGTGAAGTGGTATCACAAGCTTTTCCTTCACTTTGTTGACATCACGATGCCCAACGCTTACATCATGTGGCTTGTAAAAAAGACATGGCCCCGAACAAAAAACTCCAGTTCAGGGAGTTCATATACAACGTCGCCTACCAACTCCTACAAAAACACCAACCAGTCTCCGGTCACAGGGGTCGCCGTGCAGTCAACCTCCCGACAGAGTCATTGATGGATATGACAAACACTAACCCTATCCACACCGAGCTATCTGGCACCCGGAGGCTGCAAGTACAGTGCCAGGTCTGTGCCCACTCCACCAGAAAGCCACAAAGAAGAAGCCGAGTCACATCAATGTGCAAGGAATGCAACGTTGGGTTGTGTTTGGGCGTGTGCTTCAGGGTCTACCACTCACTCAAGTAATACTAGGAGTGGTACCTGTGTCGCCCTATCTCAGCCAAACTCCTGCCCCGCCCACCTACCTCACTACCTACCTCACTACCTACCTGCCCGTACCTGATCTGCCCGTACCTGACCAACGTGATCTCAAAACTCCTGCCTGCCTACCTACTTGCCCGTACCTGACCAACGTGATAATATTATCATAACATGTACAAATTATAGTTGTAGGATAAGTTCATATGTTTTGGTATATACTGTATATTATATATATATATATATATATATATATATATATATATACACAGTAATATATATTGTATACAGTATACTGTATATATAAGCAATATTTTCATTTATTATTTCAGTTTAATTCATTAGCCAGGCAATATTTTGTTTTATTTATATATATACCTATGTAATATTATACTTATGTACTAACCTTTGGTAACAACCTTGTGTAATAATAAAACAGACAAACAAACAAACAAAACAAACAAAAAATAAACACAAAAAACATACTTACGCTCTGCTATTCATCAAAGTTTTCGACTTTATGAATAGCAGGGCGTAAGTATGTAAAAAAAAAAAATTTCAAGTGATATAACACTCCAAAAACATCCCCATAACCTCTCTGGTTTCGAACCCACGTCCTCTAGGCCTACGTCTCTAGGCCTACATCTCACTCAGTCCATCACTCTAACCACTAGACCATGACTGTTCACACTATACTGACAGCGAGTAGTGCGTAACGTATTTTCGGGCAGACGAATGCTTGACAAAAAAAATATATATAGACCCTCGATACACTTGTGTATAACGAAGTATTTAGTATGTATAATACTTTTACATAACCTAACATATTCTATCATTACGAACAAACAGTAAAGCAATTTACAAGTAAATAAATAACCTTTCATCCATGAGTTGCAAGCAAATAGTGCGGTAAAAATTGTGTAATGTGATATCGCGTTACTCTAACATACTGCGCCATCCAAGAAGTCTTATCGTTTGTTTACAATATAGCAACGACAACACAAAGTGACTATAAGGTCTAAGTTTGTGCGTACACCCACGCTAATCACATCTACTTACGGTAATCTGACCCCTTTTCTCTCGCGCGCCAACCACCTTTCTGAATACACCACTCTTATTTCGCCTATTATTCGTCCGGATGCCCCTCTGGGCGTCATTTAGCAGTGTATATTATTCACATGGGCTGCCTTACTCATGAATATGAACAGGTGAAACCATAAGGTGCTTTTTAGGCGAGATATAGAGCGTTGCTTCTCATCAATCGCACGTTCTTGCCTCCACCCTCTCTCTCTCTCCTCCCGCCTGACTCACTCACACACACTCGCTCGCTCGGGGATGTCGTGCCTATCAGCCCATTTTTTTCAACTTGCAGCCACCGTAACTCCACACCCACATTTTTTTAGGGTGGATATATATATATTGGCGGATGTGGCTGCTTATTTCCAAGACATTGAGGTACTTTTTTTTAAATTCTGTGAGATCGAATATTTTGGCAGAAATGCACAAATAACTACCCTAGCTCCTACTGCTATTTAGCGCTTATCAGGTTAAGGAGACACTGACTGGTTTTTTGGCCTATAAATTCATTCATTCATAAATTCTTAGTTTCCTCGCTAGACATCCCTCATACTTAGAAAAACATCCTCTAGACCCCCCCCCCCTCAAAATAAATTTGTACATTTTTCGATAGAAAAATTTCCCGGCCGAAGGGCGGTTCCTCTTACAATTACAGGCTCGCTATCGCTCGCCAGGACAAAATCGACACCTAAATGGCACGATAGGTCTTAAAATGTATGACGAAATTTGACGAAAGGTCTTAAAATCGCCAAACAAATTGGGGCTGAACGTCTCAAATTCTCAAAACTAAAGGGACTAAACACGAGGGAGAAAGAAGACCAGAAAAACGACCGTCTCCCCTTAAGATTAAATGTAATGTATAATTATGGGAAAGGTGGCTCAGAAAATAAACCTGAGAAAATAGAGTGCCGCAGGTAAGACTGAACCGGGAATTAATTTAGATGACTGGGTAAATAGAGTTGGATAAAAATAATACATATTCCAAGATGAATTAATATATTAGGATATGGTATTTTAATTAGGAACTTCGAGCACACACACAAACACACGTACACGACTACATACGAGAACACACACAAACATACACACTCGCATAATATCTCTCTTTAAGAAGACTTAGTGTACCCTTTAGGCTCGTCACAGGAATACAATTTTTTTTTTCTATGTGATTGAGGGAGGCAAAAGGCATTACTGCCTATAACGAGTGCCTCCCCCATAGTTGAAAGAGTGACAGGGCCAAAATCAAGGGACGTTCGAGCCAAAATGCCTGGACACACGGAGTTTGAAGCAATTTAAGTCATAGGAAGAGGGAAAGACTGATTCTGGGAGAGAGTTCCAGAGCTCAGCTGTTGAGTAGAAGAAAGTTTGAGAGTAACGTTTTACTCTTGGGTTGCTACATGGCTGCTACTACAGAGGAGTTGGTGTGACGCTCCCTCCCTCCCTCCCTCCCTCACCTAGACCCTCAGATAAAACTGCCCTTAAGGGGAGGTTTTTAGTGGATTCCCTAGACTTCCATCAAGCTTAAAATTACTCTCCCTAGACCCCCTTTCAAGATAAATTTGTACATTTTTCGGTAGAAAAATTTCCCGGCCGAAGGCCGGATCCCATTAAATTACAGGTTCGCTATCGCTCGCCAGGAAAAACTCGACACCTAAATGGCACGAATGGTCTTAAAATTGACAGAAATGGGGCGAGGGTCCTTAAAATAGCCAAACTAATGGGGCGAACGTCTTACAATCTCAAAAGCAATGGGGCTAAACATGAGGGAGAAAGGGGTCCAGAAAAAAATCCTCCAGGTGGAAATCTCCCCTTAAGAGATGTGACTTTTTTTTTAGTCTATTAATTCATGTATTTATTTGTCTTATTTTCCTCGTTAGACCTCCATCAAGTTTAGAAAAAAAATTCCCTAGACCTCCCCCTTCAAGATAAATTTGTACATTTTTCGGTAGAACAAATTTACCGTCCGATGGCCGGTTCCTCTTAAAATGTCAAACTCGCTATCGCTCGCCAGGAAAACATCGACACGTCTTATCTCAAAACCAATGGGACTAAACATGAGGGAGAAGGGGGGTGGGTGTGCGGGGTGGCAGAAAAACAACCCATATCTCCCCTTTAGGCTCGTCACAGGGACACAACATGGCCGCTACTACATAGGAGTTGGTGTCACTCTCCCTCACCCCGACCCTCCGATATAAATGCCCTCAATATCGGTCCCTTGATGGTGGTTCGTGCCGACTGTTTCGAAGCTGTTCCGAAGCTATTCACATGCATGACTCACCTGCTGCCCCCACACCTCTCAACCTGTCTGTCGTGTTTTCTAGGCTTCTCTCTTTCTCTTTCTCTCTCTCTCTCTCTCTCTCTCTCTCTCTCTCTCTCTCTCTCTCTGTACCTTTCTCTCTCTTTCTCTCTCTCTCTCCCTCTCCCTCTACCTCTCTCTCTCTTGCTCTCTCTCTCTCTCCCTCTCCCTCTACCTCTCTCTCTTGCTCTCTCCCTCTCCCTCTACCTCTCTCTCTCTCTCTCTGTACCTCTCTCTCTCTTGCTCTCTCCCTCTACCTCTCTCTCTCTCTCTCTCTCTCTCTCTCTCTCTCTCTCTCTCTGTGGATGTGTGTTCTCGTGGTGTGTGTGTGTATATATGTTTTTTTATGTGGATGAGGGTGACAAAAGCCAAAACTACCTGTGATGAGTGCCTCCCCATAGTTGAAAGAGTGGCAGGGAATGTTCGAGCCAAAATGCCTGGACACACGGAGTTTGAAGAAATTTAAGTCATAGGCTGAGGGAAATATGGGTTCAGTGAGAGAGTTCCCCTGACTTTCGTGTTATTGACATAGTTTGACATGCTCACACTGCCCACACAGACCTTACAACTGAGATAGCAAAACCTGAAATTACCAACGGTGGAAGAAATGCATAGCAAAGTAGAAGGATCTTTCCCCACATTTCACTATCACTGTTTCCTTGCAATAAGTCCGTTTATACATGTTCAAGTTAATTATATTTATTTATTTATTTAATCATTATTAATCAATTACCGATGCACAAACAGCTTTTCTATTTTTCTGTCATTGCTTTTCCTATCCCTACTTCATATTTAAGGGGTGATGGTTCACTTTAAGGGGAGATGGTTCAATTTAAGGGGAGATGGTTCACTTTAAGGAGAGATGGTTCACTTTAAGGGGGGATGGTTCACTTTAAGGGGAGATGGTTCACTTTAAGGGGAGATGGTTCACTTTAAGGAGAGATGGTTCACTTTAAGGGGGGATGGTTCACTTTAAGGGGAGATGGTTCACTTTTTGGGCGATTTTTGCATGTATTAATTATTTTTCTAGTTTCCTCCCTAAATCCATCAAATTAAAAAACAAAAAAACATCCATTAGATCCCCCTCCTAGATTAATTTGTACATTTTTCGGTAGAAAAATGTCCCGGCCTAAGGCCGGTTCTTCATTACAGGCTCACTATCGTTCGCCAGGGAAAAAATAGACTCCTAAATAGCACGAAAGGCCTAAATATTAACGAAGAAATGGGGGCGAAAGGTCTTAAAATCGACTAACTAATGGGGCAAACATCTCAACATATGAACATTAATGTGGCTAAACATGAGGGAGAAAGTGGTCCAGAAAACCGGCCCATCCCCCCTTAACCCGTTCAGTACCAGTTCCGTCCTCTTCATTTTATACCGACTGCTAATAGACGATTTTATGCAGCTTAAGGGGAGGCAGACCGTTTTTCTGGACCCCCTTCTCCCTAATGTTTAGCCCCATTAGTTTTGAAATTATAAGACGTTCGGCCCATTAGTTTTGAAATTATAAGACGTTCGGCCCATTAGTTTGGCAATTTTAACACCTTTCGCCTCATTTCGTTGTCAATTTTAAGACCTTTCGTGCCACTTAGGTGTTGATTATTTCCTGGCGAGCGATAGCGAGCCTACAATTTTAAGAGGAACCGGCCTTCGGCCGGGATATTTTTTCTACCGAAAAATGTACAAATTTATCTTGAAGGGGGGTCTAGGGGGTGTTTTTCTAAGCTTGATGGAGGTCTAGGGAGGAAACTAAACAAATATATGAATACATGAATTAATAGACCAAACAAACGGCCAGCCTCGCCTTCCTCCAGCCATTAACAGGCTTCGAAATATCTTCATCAACCATTTATACTACCACAGATCCTTCTTAAGCTGCACAACATCGTCTAAATATAGCTAGCAAAAAACTACAATAACGTCGCCGATACAAATGAATCCATGTCTGTCCCAACACCAACCACCTCACAATTAAATTAATGATAACATGTAATATTCCCTTTAATTTTCTCTCCATTTATCTATTGTGATTAATTTCACCACAACACCAAACACCTCCAATGAAATTAAGGGGAGGTTTTTAGTTTGGTCCCTAGATATCCATCAAGCTTAAGATTACACCCCCTTGAGCCCCTTTCAAGATAAATGTGTACATTTTTCGGTAGAAAAATGTCCCGGCTGAAAGCCGGTTCCTCTTAACCCTCTCACGTTCTTGACGCAATTTTGAGCCTATTAGGGATACTTTAAAGCCTTTGTTACCATCAGGGGTATTTAGAAACCTTTAGTTTAGTTACTTCAACCTCTGCAGTTGTCTTTGAGTTCGCTGTGGGCAGAAAACTAATTTTGGAGAGGTAATTATAAGAGTGAGAGAACTCTATTTCTTATTGCTAATCTGGCAACCTCTGCGTCATACGGTCGTGAGAGGGTTAAATTACAGGCTCGCTATCGCTCGCCAGGATAAAATCGACACTTAAATTGCACGAAAGGTCTTAAAATTGACGGAAATGGGGCGAAAGTTCTAAAATCGCCAAACTAATGGAGTGTCTGTCTTAAAATCTCAAAAGCAATGGGGCTAAATATGAGGGAGAAAGCGGTCCAGAAAAAAATCCCTCAAGTCGATATCTCCCCTTAATGAAAGCATATGTGTGATCCACCAGAATTCGAACCCGGGTTATCACACACAGATTAATAGACACCTTAACCATTAAATGAGACAGAAAGGGAAATATAGAAGACAGGAACTGGAGAGATCACGTGATGCGCTGTGTACAGTCGCGCTAATAAGTGATGGCCCGGCACCAATTATGTCTTGATCAATCATTTATCATCAGCAATATTTACACACGATCTCTTCTTTTTGATTGAGATATACAACCATGTTCCTACACTTACCCACCCTATTCAACATCTGACAGACATTAATACAGCACAGAGCAAGCCAAACGTAATGACAGCTGAGACATGACTTATTATCGAGGTGGGCTCCCTTAAGAAGAAACTGGGTAAGTGAACGAACAGATAAAACTCCCCAAACCATGCAAATAATTAACCCCCTCTGTACCGTGACGTGCTTTGCGTTATATTCTGGCAACTATTAGACGATTTTGTTCAGCTTAGGAAGGACTTTTAGCAATAAACAAAAAGCTTCAAACTATCTTAACCAACCCTTTTTAACTACCCCCGATCCTTCCTAAGCTACATAATGTGGTATAATTATTGCTAGATTTGTTTTATCTTTCTTTCCCTCTCTCTTTGGCTTGTATCCATTCGGCCCCATACAGCCTACTGTTTTAAGACGTTTACCCTCATCCAGGTGTCAATATTTTCCTGGCGAGCGGTAGCGAGCCAGCATATATATATATATATATATATATATATATATATATATATATATACCGGTATATGTTTTTTTTTTTTTTTTGACAGCAAGCTAAATTTGTAAATTTTTCGATTGAAACATTTCTCCGGCGAAGCCGGATTTCTCCGTACAATGCTGGCTCGCTATGGCTTGCCAGGAAGAAATTGACACTTGGATGGGGATAAACGTCTTAAATCAGTTGGCTGAATGGGGCCGAATGGATACAAGCCAGGGAAAGAGGAAAGGAGAGAAAAAGAAGACAAAAAAAAACCGGTGACCCTCTTTAAATCACTCTTGCACCCTTTTTCTTATATATTGCAAAGTAATAGAGGAATGTATCCCTCGCGAATATCTCTTTTGCATATATATTCCCAAATTATAGAGAAATGTAACCCTCTCGAGTATCCCTTTTCGCTGTCACCGCGTCTTCTCAACTTTATCTTGAGTTGGCACTTTTCAATTGTGTCGAAAAATCCATCGTCTTGGGAATTCGTGTTCACTCATTATTTGTTTGCTGTAATGGTTAAAGTGTCTATAAAAATCTGTGTGTGATAACCCGGGTTCGAATCCTGGTGGACCACATTATATGCTTTCATTAATTTCATTGGAGGTGTTTGGTGTTGTGGTGAAAATTATAACAAATAGATTCATATATCTAATAACGCTTAGCATATATATTATACGGTGCGCATTTCTATCTTGTTTTCTGCGAGCGATGGCAAGCCTGTCAATTCAGCCGGAACACTTTTACTACCGAAAAATGTACACATTTATCTCGCAGGGGGGGTCTTTGGAATGTTTTTGTATAAGTGTTGTTGTTGTTGTTCCCCAAGCTGTCTGGCCGAACAGCCCCAAGGCTCCGAGCACGGCCAAGGCCATAACCGAGCGCCCCCACAGAACCCTCCCTGCCGACCACAACAAAGCCTGGGTGACCGAAGCCACTCCAAGGCGGGGAGCCGAGGAGGGTGCGGAAACGCCCGGGAAACCAACCACCCAGGGCCCTGTGCCCCTCAGCAATTATGAAGAGAAAGTTGAGGGGCAAGGGAAAAATGTGACGCTTTGGCTTCCAATCTTGGTAGATTGGGAGGTCAATCCACGGAAGAGACGCCGTCACTTGAGATCTAGAAAATATATAAGTAAAAGGAACAGTCAGAGTAAGCTATGGGTATGGCAGAGATCGCTCAGTTCTCACTCTGATAGACCAGCCCATCACCATTGTATAAGTGTGATAGAGGTATAGGGAGCAAACTAAAACAATTATATAGACCGGTAATAATATATAAGAAGATAATATGTAATACAACGTCTCCTTAAGGGCAGTCAGACCGTTTTTCTGGACCCCCTTCTCCCTAATGTTTAGCCCCACTAGTTTTGAGATTATAAGACGTTCGGCCCATTAGTTTAGCGATTTTAACAACTTTCGCCCCATTTCGATGTTAATTTTAAGACCTTTCGTGCCATTTAGGTGTCAATTTTTCCTGGCGAGCGCTAGCGAGCCTGCAATTTTAAGAGGAACCGGCCTTCGGCCGATACATTTTTCTATCGAAAAATGTACAAATTTATCTTGAAGGGGGTCTAGGGGGTATTTTTCTAGGCTTGATGGAGGTCTAGGGAGGAAACTAAAAAAAATATATGAATAAATGAATTAATAGACCAAACAAACGGCCAGTCTCTCCTTAACCCCTTCACCACCATTAAGTAATTTGGATCATGTTCTGGTTACCGCTAGACGATTTTCTTGGGTTTGTAGTGTACCGATACGACTCAAAGGGGTAAATACGGTCTCAATAAACCCGCTTAGTAACGTAGGTCATTCTTTAAACTGCATACAAACATAACATTTGAGTCAGAATCTAAGGTATAAAGACGTCAGGGTGCTGAAGGGGTTAAGGGCAGGTATTTAGTTTGTTCCCTAGACCTCCATCAACCTTAAAATTACACCCCCTTGAGTCCCTTTCAAGATAAATTTGTACATTTTTCGGTAGAAAAATGTCTCGGCCGAAGGCCGGTTCCTCTTAAATTACAGGCTCGCTATCGCTCGCCAGGATAAAATCGACACCTAAGTGGCACGAAAGGTCTTAATATGGGGTAAAAGTTCTTAAAATCGCTAAACTAATGGGGCAAACATTTTATAATATCAAAAGCAATGGGGCTAAACATGAGGGAGAAAGGGGGTCAAGAAAAAAAAATCCCTCAAGTGGAGATCTCCCCTTAATACCATTCACCCTTTCCTATATTGTCTCTTCTTCCCAGTCTTCGCTTCCCCATCATTCCTCCTCCTCCTCCTCCTCCTCCGTGGTTATTTATTCAGACCTCCCCCTCCTCCTCCTCCTCTTCCTTCTTCCTGCCTTTATGTTGCAACGTCAACACATTCTTCCCGTTCACACCTTCGCTCTCTCTTTTCTCTTACTATGGTTTACTTTTTGGTCGATTTTTTTTTTTTGTATTTATATAATTATTTTTCTAGTTTCCGCCCTAGGCCTCCATCAAAAAAACATAAATAAATAAAAAAAAATACCCCTTTCAGATATATTTGTAAATTTTTCGGTAGAAAAATGTCACGGCCGAAGGCCGGTTCCTCCTAAATTACAGGCTCGCTATCGCTCGCCAGGAAAAGATCGACACCTAAATGGCACGAAAAGTCTTAATATTGACAAAGAAAAGGGGGCGAATGATCTTAAAATCGCCAAACTAATGGGCCGAACGTCTTACAATCTGACAACTAATGGGGCTAAATATGAGGGAGAAGGGGATAAAAAAAAAAAAAAATTAAATCTCCACTTAATGTAATTTTCTCTTTTCTATTTCTCTTCTTTCCAGTCTTCGCTTCCCATTCCGCCTCTTAACCCTTTCAAGATCGAATACGCTTTTTTGGGGGGTTTCTGGCTATTATTACATTTATTAGACAATTGTTTTGAGATTAGGAGGGATGTATGGATGACAGAGGGTTAATTGGGATAGTCTTTACCTTTTCCATTCCCCCCGAGCCTTCCGAAGCTGTATAAAATCGTTCTTTTCTATGGCTCTTCCCAGTCTTCGCTTCCCATACCTCCTCCTACGTAGTTATTTATTCAGACCTCATTCTCCCTTCCTTTATGTTGCAACGTCAACACATTCTTCCCGTCCACACCTTCGCTCTCTCATTTCTCTTAACCCTTTCCCGCATTTATGACGCAGAGGTTGCCAGCTTAGCAATAAGAAATAGAGTTCCCTCACTCTTATAAATACCTCTCCAAAATTAGTTTTCTGCCCACAGCTAACTCAAAGACAACTGCAGAGGTTGAAGTAACTAAACTAAAGGTTTATAAATACCCCTGATGGTAACAAAGGCTTTAAAGTATCCCCAATAGGCTCAACACAGCTAACTCAAAGACAACTGCAGAGGTTGAAGTAACTAAAACTAAAGGTTTATAAATACCCCTGATGGTAACAAAGGCTTTAAAGTATCCCCAATAGGCTCAAAATAGCGTTATATGCGTTACCGATGCGTTATACCGACGACGTCTTTCGTCTTTTATTCTAGCTAGTTTAGACGATTCTGTGCAGTTTAAAAAGTATCTGTGGTAGTAAAAAGGGTTAAGTGAGATAGGTCGAAGCCTTTTAATTGCTGGAGGCCCTTTATAAGTGAAACCCATACTTTATAAGTGAAACCCATACTTTATAAGTGAAACCCATACTTTATAAGTGAAACCCATACTTATAAGTGAAACCCATACTTTATAAGTGAAACACATACTTTATAAGTGAAACACATACTTTATAAGTGAAACATACTTTATAAGTGAAACATACTTTATAAGTGAAACCCATACTTTATAAGTGAAACCCATACTTTATAAGTGAAACCCATACTTTATAAGTGAAACCCAAACTTTATAAGTGAAACCCAAACTTTATAAGTGAAACCCATACTTTATAAGTGAAACCCATACTTTATAAGTGAAACACATACTTTATAAGTGAAACACATACTTTATAAGTGAAACACATACTTTTTCCAAGACACTCGGAAGTAGTTTAGCAATGTTAACTGAATGTCAACACCATATGAGGAGGAACACTTTATTGGCAACGTTTCGCAGATCATAGCTTCTTCAGGTTAGTGACCTGAAGAAGCTATCTGCGAAACGTTGTCATGAACGGAGCCCACCTCGCTTCTTTTCTCTTTCTCTCCCTCTCTTTGGCTTGAATCCATTTGGCCCCATTCAACCTACTGTTTTAAGACGTTTACCCCCATCCAGGTGTCGATATCTTCCTGGCGAGCGATAGCGAGCCAGCATTGTATGGAGAAATCCGGCTTCGCCGGAAAAAAAATTTCTATCGAAAAATTTACAAATTTAGCTTGCTGTAAAAACAAAAATATATATATGCTGGCTCGCTACCGCTCGCCAGAAAAATATTGACACCAAGATGGGGATAAACGTCTTAAAACAGTAGGCTGAATGGGGCCGAATGGATACAAGCCAAAGAGAGAGAAAGAGAAACAAAGCAAGGTGGGCTCCCTTAAAGTGCTCCTCCCCATATGGCGTTCATACACAGTAGTTAAGCAATACTAGGGTATTGAAATCGCAAACCCTGGGTATAAGTCGCGGGGCAATATCGTAGGGCGGTCTAGGGAACTTATGATTGCAAGTTAAAATGTATGTGAAACGTGAGGGCTCGCTGTCGCTCGCCAGGAAAAATCGACACTTAAATGGTACGAAAAGTCTTAAAATTAACAACGAAATGGGGCGAAAGTTGTTAAAATTGCTAAACTAATGGGCCGAACGTCTTATAATCTCAAAACTAGTGGGGCTAAACATTAGGGAGAAGGGGGTCCGGAAAAACGGTCTGCCTGCCCTTAAGGAGACGTTGTATTACATATTATCTTATTATATATTATTAACGGTCTATATAATTGTTTTAGTTTGCTCCCTATACCTCTATCACACTTATACGAAAGCATTCCAAAGACCCCCCATAATGATCATAATAATACAAAAAGCACTTCAGTTACACTTCCTTTCCCACCACATCTCTTCATCTCGAGTTCTACGACTTCACAATTCCTCCATCGCCTCCCGTTTTTTTTTTCTTAAACTCGGTCTTCCCAAATTTTCTCCTCCACCTCCGCAATTACTTCAACTTTCACGCATTTTTCTCTTCCAAACACACTGGAATACCACCCACCCACACACACACACACACACACACTGGAATACCACCCACACACACACACACACACACACACACACTGGAATACCACCCACACACACACACACTGGAATACCACACACACACACACACACTGGAATACCACCCACACACACACTCACTGGAATACCACCCACACACACACACTCGAATACCACACACACACACATACACTGGAATACACACACACACACACATAATTGAATACCACACACACATGCACACACACTCTTCCAAACACACTCGAACACCACACCCACACACACACACACACACACACAAATCTTCCTTAAGGGGAGATTTCCATTTGAGGGATTTTTTTTCTGGACCCCATTCTCCCTCATGTTTAGCCCCATTGCTTTTGAGATCTTAAGACGTTCGCCCTAGTAGTTTGGAAATTTTAAGACATTTTGCCCTATTTCTGTCAATTTTAAGACCTTTCGTGCCATTAAAGTGTCGATTTTTTCCTGTCGAGCGATAGCGAGCCTGTAGTTTAAGAGCAACCGGCCTCCGGCCGGGAAATTTTTCTACCGAAAAATGTACAAATTTATCTTGAAAGGGGGTCTAGGGGGTGTAATGTTAAGCTTGATGGAGGTCTAGGGAACAAACTAAATACCTCCCCTTAACGCATTCTGCACCGGCGACATCTTCTAACTCAATTAATGAAATCAACAAATACATGTGGCACTCCAAGGACTCTAACCTAGGATACTCACACCGAAATTCCGCGTATTTATGCATTACGCTATCAAGACCGTTATTATTTATGCATTACGCTATCAAGACCGTTATTATTTATGCATTACGCTATCAAGACCGTTATTATTTATGCATTACGCTATCAAGACCGTTATTATTTATGCATTACGCTATCAAGACCGTTATTATTTATGCATTACGCTATCAAGACCGTTATTATTTATGCATTACGCTATCAAGACCGTTATTATTTATGCATTACGCTATCAAGACCGTTATTATTTATGCATTACGCTATCAAGACCGTTATTATTTATACATTACGCTATCAAGACCGTTATTATTGATGCATTACGCTATCAAGACAGTTATTATTTATGCATTACGCTATCAAGACAGTTATTATTTATACATTACGCTATCAAGACCGTTATTATTGATGCATTACGCTATCAAGACAGTTATTTATGCATTACGCTATCAAGACAGTTATCATTTATGCATTACGCTATCAAGACCGTTATTATTCCGTTTGAAAAGGGCCTCTAGCAGTCAAGAAGCTACACACCAACTTTCCTGACTATTTTGACTACCCTAGATCCTCTTCTTAAACTGCACAAAATCGTCAAAATATTAGCTAAGATATTCTTTAAGGGGGATATCTCCACTCGAGGAATTTCTTTCTGGACCCCTTTCACCCTCATGTTTAGCCCTATTGCTTTTGATATTAAAACACGTTAGCCCCATTAGTTTAGCGATTTTAAGAACTTTCACCCCATATTAAGACCTTTCGTGCCATTCAGGTGTCGATTTTATCCTGGCGAGCGATAGCGAGCCTGTAATTTAAGAGGAACCGGCCTTCGGCCGGGACATTTTTCTACCGAAAAATGTACAAATTTATCTTGAAAGGGGGTCAAGGGGGTGTAATTTCAAGCTTGATGGAAGGTTAGGAAACACACTAAAAACCTCCCCTTAATCAGACATCGCCAATAAAATGGCTACAGACTTTATATGTGTCCTATGTGTATGGAGGAGACAAAAGGCAGGTTGCCTGTAACGAATGTCTTCCTGCAAGTTAAAAGAGTGACCCAGCCAAATTCAAGGGACGTTGAAGACAAAATTCCTGGACACACGAAGTTTAAAGCAGTCTAAGTCATAGGATGAAGAAAAGATTGATTGAGGGAGAGAGTTCAGAGTTCACTTGTTGAGTAGAAGAAAGACTGAGAAAATTTGCCAATTCTTGGTTGGAGAGCTGGACAGAATAGGAGTGGGACTGTGTTGAAAGGCGGGTGCCTCGCACTCGCTCTGAAGAACACTAATTGTTGTAATCACGATAGAAGAATGAAAGAGATGCAACATTTGCTGCGTGTAGAAAGAGATTGTAGGGAACTAGAAAGAGGAAGCGAGTTGATGAGACGAAATGCTTTGGATTCTACCCGTTCCAGAAGTATGGTATGGGGGTAAAGAATACACGGAGACGGTTGAGCTCACCTAACTTTTGGGAAGCTGCTTTAGCAAGAGTGGTAATATGATCTTTCCAAGAAAGGTCAGATGAAAAAGATACACCTAGGATGTTGAGAGAAGATGAAAGGTTGAGTCGTGTGTTGTTGAAAAATAGTGGATAGTCTTGGGGAAGATTGTGATGGAGAGATAGAGGGAGAAACTGGGTCTTGGAGGCGTTGAAAGTAACTTAACCCTTTCACGCTTATGACGCGATTTTGAGCCTATTAGGGATACTTTAAAGCCTTTGTTACCATCAGGGGTATTTAGAAACTTTTAGTTTAGTTACTTCAACCTCTGTAGTTGTCTTTGAGTTAGCTGTGGGCAGAAAAGTAATTTTGGAGAGGTAATTATAAGAGTGAGATAACTCTATTTCGTATTGCTAATCTGGCAACCTCTGCGTCATATGAGTCTGAAAGGGTTAACTCTTTCAAGATACGAGAACGTATGTCTCACTTTAATCAGGGTCCAGAGAATATATCCTCTGGACCCTGACTTTTATAGTGCCCGTTATTAACCTTTTTACGCATTTATGACGCAGAGGTTGCCAGATTAGCAATAAGAAATAGAGTTCTCTCACTCTTATAATTACCTCTCCAAAATTAGTTTTCTGCCCACAGCTAACTCAAAGACAACTGCAGAGGTTGACGTAACTAAACTAAAGGTTTCTAAATACCCCTGATGGTAACCAAGGCTTTAAAGTATCCCCAATAGGCTCAAAATCGCGTCATATGTCGGAGAGGGTTAAGCGAATTTTTTATTAAGGGGGTTAGTGCTTGTTTTTTGGTCTATATAAATATTTATTGTTGTATTTTTGAGTGTCCTCGCTAGTCCTCATCAAGGGAGATTTCCACTTAAGGGATTTTTTTCTTGACTCCTTTCTCCCTCGTGTTTATCCCCATTGCTTTTCTAATTTCAAGATGTTTGCCCCATTATTTTAACGATTTTGAGAACTTTCGACCCATTTCTGTCAATTTTAAGACCTTTCGTGCCATTTAGGTGACGATTTTATCCTGGCGAGCGATAGCGAGCCTGTAATTTAAGAGGAACTGGCTTTCAGCCGGGACATTTTTCTACCGAAAAATGTACAAATTTATCTTCACAGGGGCTCAAGGGGGTGTAATCTTAAGTTTGATGGATATCTAGAGACCAAACTAAAAACCTCTCCTTAAAAATACATCCCATAGACCCCTGTTTAAGATAATAATTTGTTTTTTAATTTTCGGTAGCAAAATGTCCCGGCCGACGGCAGGTTCCTTCTAAAATTACAGGGTCGCTATCGCTCGCCAGGAAATAATCGACAACTAAATGGCACGAAAGGTCTTAATATTGACAAACAGAGTGAGAGGACTCGAAATCGCCAAACTAACGGAACGAACGTCTTAAAATCCCAAAACTATTATGCAAAACATGAGGGAGAAGGGGGTCTAGAAATAATAGCCTCCCCCCTTAAGCTTGGAAAGGGATCAGGGAGAGCCAATGGGATACAATTGAGGTAGATGATACTCCTTTAATTGAGGTAGATGATACTCCTTTAATTGAGGTAGATGATACTCCTTTAATTGAGGTAGATGATACTCCTTTAATTGAGGTAGACGATACTCCTTTAATTGAGGTAGATGATACTCCTTTAATTGAGGTAGACGATACTCCTTTAATTGAGGTAGATGATACTCCTTTAATTGAGGTAGATGATACTCCTTTAATTAAGGTAGATGATACTCCTTTAATTAAGGTAGATGATACTCCTTTAATTGAGGTAGACGATACTCCTTTAATTGAGGTAGACGATACTCCTTTACTGTAATTGAGGTAGATAATACTCCTTTAATTGAGGTAGACGATACTCCTTTAATTGAGGTAGACGATACTCCTTTAATTGAGGTAGACGATACTCCTTTAATTGAGGTAGATGATACTCCTGTAATTGAGGTAGATGATACTCCTTTAATTGCTAGAGGTCCTTTCAAAGCTATATTACATCGTCTAGTGTTAGCCATAAGGAATATACAGTAATATAGAAAGGTACCCTAATATTGAAAAAGTGTTAATAACCCCTTCTGTAGCTGGCGACGTCTTTTCATTTCATTCTAGCTATACTGCAGGTGTACGATATGGTGCAGCTTAAGGGGAGGTATTTAGTTTGTTCCCTAGACCTCCATCAAGCTTAAAATTATACTTCCTTGACCCCCTTTCATGATAAATTTGTAAATTTTTCGGTAGAAAACTGTCCCGGCCGTAGGCCGATTGCTCTTAAATTACAGGCTCGCTATCGCTCGCCAGCAAAAAATCGACACCTAAATGGAACGAAAGGTCTTAAAATTGACAGAAATGAGGCGAAAGTTTTTAAAATTACCAAACTAATGGGGCAAACGTTTTAAAATCTCAAAAGCAGTGGGGCTAAACATGAGGGAGAAAGGAGTCAAGAAAAAAATCCCTCAAGTGGGATTCTCCCCTTAAGAAGGATATGTGGTAGTAAAAAGGGTAATTTCGATAGGTCGAACACTGTTAATTGCTGTAGACATTCTAACATTCTATCAAACTGAATATGCATTCTATTAAATTGAATAAAATCGTTTAATAGTAGCTGAAATCAAATACAAATAGACACCATCGGTACAGAAAGGGTTAAGGGGAGGTTTTAGTTCGTTCCCTAGAATGCCATCAAACTTAAAATTACACCCCCTAGACCCCCTTTCAAGACAATTTTTTACATTTTTCGGTAAAAAAATAAATTCCCGGCCAAAGGCCGGTTACTCTTAAATTACAGGCTCGCTATCGCTCGCCAGGATAAAATCGACACCTAAATGGCACAACAGTTCTTAAAATTGACAGAAATGGGGCAAAGGTTCTTAAAATCACCAAACTAATGGGGCGAACGTCTTAGAATATCAAAAGCAATGGGACTAAACATGAGATAGAAAGGGGTCCAGAAAAAAAAAACTCAAGTGGAAATCTCCCCTTAATCTCCTTCCCTTTTGGTTGGAGATCAGACCTCCATACTCCGTTTATTTTTCAGCTGACGATAGATTAAATCCCTTAGCAGCTAATTTCTCGATAATTATTGGAAAAACATGAAAACAAATTTAATATGTCTCTGCATCATTGTAAGACCAAGTATATATATAATTGACCACTTGCGAGTTTCAGGCTATAAGGAAGTTGGAGCCGTAGACATCGAGAGTATGTTGAATTGGGTTTCATGTATTTATATATGAACTACAACCATATTTTAGCTGGTAATTATGGATGTCTACAACTCCAACTTCCTTGTAGAACGAAACTCGGAAGAGGTCAATTAACACCACCTTTTATTACTAGTCTCTTCCAACACTTCCCCAGCCTATCACTGACCATCTTCAGCCCTCCACCACTACGCTCGTCATCAGTCAAACTCAAACTTTCCTCTGTCTGTCTGTCTGTCTGTCTGTCTGTCTGTCTGTCTGTCTGTCTGTCTGTCTGTCTGTCTGTCTGTCTGTGTCTCTCTCTCTCCCCCCGGAGTTTTTCATATCAAGTCATTCGCTCCTCGATGAAACTGCGCCCGAAATCTCTAAGTCTGGCATAAAATAAATATTCCGCCTGACGATGTCTTGAACAGATGGCGCAGTAAAGTTTTGCACCAAATCACTCGCATCAAGTTCGGGGGAATAAACAAAGGGGGGTATTATTTGTGGATAAGAAACAAATATGATTTTTTTTTTTTTTTTTATGGATTTTATGAGGGGAATGAGAAAGGTGGCATTACAGTCACTTGGTTAAGGGGAGGCAGACCGTTTTTCTGGACCCCCTTCTCCCTAATGTTTAGCCCCACTAGTTTTGAAGTTATAAGACGTTCGGCCCATCAGTTTAGCGATTTTAACCCCTATCGCCCCATTTCGTTGTCAATTTTAAGACCTTTTGTGCCATTTAGGTGTCGATTATTTCCTGGCGAGCGACAGCGAGCCTGCAATTTTAAGAAGAACCGGCCTTCGGCCGGGAAATGTTTCTACCAAAAAAGTACAAATTTATCTTGAAGGGGGGTCTAGAGGGTGTTTTTCTAAGCTTGATGGAGGTCTAGGGAGGAAACTAAAAAAATATATGAATAAATGAATTAATAGACCAAACAAACGGTCAGTCTCCCCTTAACTCTCCCAGTATTGTGTATTTGTTCCACATAATATATCATCTGTGCACATCAAAGTAATCCTCATGTTATTATGCACGAAAGAAGTATTTATAATTATACAGTTGAACGTTATGTATACAACGTTAAAACATTTCCACGTAATTAGACAAATAAAATCACATTTACAGATTACAAAAATGCGATATTCCACTCTCTCACCAATGGCATGGAGGGGAATGGGCTGTTTTTCTGGACCCCCTTCTCCCTCATGTTTACCCCCAATAGTTTTCAGATTTTATGACGTTCGGTCCATTAGTTTGGCGATTTTAATACCTTTTGCCCCATTTCGTGGTCAATTTTCAGATCTTTCGTGCCATTTAGGTGTAGATTTTTTCCTGGCGAGCGATAGCGAGCCTGTGATCTTAAGCGTAACCGGCCTTCGGCCGGAAAAATTGTCTACCGAAAAATGTACAAATTAATCAAATTAACAAATTAACATCTGATGGATGTTTTTTTTTTAAATGTGATGGAGGTCTAGGGAGGAAACTAAAAAAAATAATAATTAATGAAAAAGTCTACCAAAAACTGAGGCATCCCCCTTCAACCACTCCTTAAATATGAACAACAGCTACTGAGAGACTGCGTTACATAATAGGCTTTGCAAGAGCTGCATAATCTGGGTTTAAAGAGCTTTAAAGGGTCATCAGCACTTGGGCTACCACAACCTATATATACTCTCCAAAAACTGACACATCCAGTTTGCATTATCATTTAACCTGTAAAAGCCCGTTCGTTGGCTTATTATAACTGGGTCTTATCGATTGGGTTACTGCATTTCTTTCATTGTTGAGGCATCACTAAACAAAACAAGGATTTAAGGGGAGGTTTCTAGTTTGTTTCCTACTCATCCAGCAATCTTAAAATTGCACCCCCTTGACCCCATTTCAAGATAAATTTGTACATTTTTCGGTAGAAAAATGTCCCGGCCGAAGGCCGATTACTCTTAAATTACAGGCTCGCTATCGCTCGCCAGGATAAAATCGACACCTAAATGGCACGAAAGGTCTTAAAATTGACAGAATGGGGCGGAAATTCTTAAAAATCACCAAACTAATGGGGCAAACGTCTTGACATCTCAAAAGCAATGGGGCTAAACATGAGGGAGAAAGGAGTCAAGAAAAAAGTCCCTCAAGTGGATATCTCTCCCCTTAAACGTTGTTATGTGTGGGGTTAGTGTGCTTGGGAAACAGATTACCTTGTTCGTGTATAGTAATGTACGGTCGCGCTAATAAGTCAATACCCAGCTGTCCTTAAGTTTGCCTTGTTCTTATGTGGTGGATTGTGTTCTTTTATTTGTAAATTATTTTTTTACTTAAGGGAAGGTTTTTAGTTTGGTCCCTAGATATCCTTCAAGCTTAAGATTACACCCCCTTGAGGCCCTTTCAAGATAAATTTGTACATTTTTCGGTAGAAAAATGTCCCGGCTGAAAGCCGGTGCCTCTTAAATTACAGGCTCGCTATCGCTCGCCAGGATAAAATGGACACCTAAATGACACAAAAGGTCTTAAAATTGACAGAAATGGGATGAAAGGTCTTAAAATCGTCAAAATAATGGGGCGAACGTCTTAACATTAGGAAAACAATGGGGCTAAACATGAGGGAGAAAGGGGTCCAGAAAAAAGTCCCTCAAGTGGATATCTCCCCTTAAGCCTTGTTTCCACACAGCGGTTCGGATTAGTTGTTTTGGCTTTTGACTGTGTTCGTATAAATGTTGGTTTCTTTATTTTGCAAGTTTTCCATTATAATTCTCCTGATAAATAATTCTTTAGTAATTTGAACGTGCTATTAAGGGGAGATTTCCACTTGAGGGAGTTTTTTTCTTGACTCCTTTCTCCCTCATGTTTAGCCCCCATTGCTTTTCTAATTTTAAGACGTTCGCCCCATTATTTTGATGATTTTAAGAACTTTCAACCCATTTCTGTCAATTTTAAGACCTTTCGTGCAATATAGGTGTCGGTTTTATCCTGGCGAGCGATAGGGTGCCTGTAATTTAAGAGGAACCGGCTTTTAGCCGAGACATTTTTCTACCGAAAAATGTACGAATTCATCTTGAAAGGGGCTCAAGGGGGGTGTAATCTTAAGCTTGATGGATATCTAGAGACCAAACTAAAAACCTCCCCTTAACGTAGCCTACACACCATTTGTCCACCTATAGCTATTCACGGGTTAATTAGTAGCTACGATAATGTCCTGGAAGACTCCAAATGGGCCTGAGTTTCTGAGTCTTCTACTGGGCGACCGAGATGTACAAAGGAGTACAAAGGAAATCAAGCAACAACAGGTCTAGTGACCCTTCTAGGCTGCTTGTCCTCCAAAACACTGAGGATCAAGTATCCAAACAGTGGTTTAGAGTGGGTAAGGGAACATTGGAAAGGGAACTACTGCCCTAGAACTAATGTCCGTGGCAGGATTAGGAAGTTAGTAGGGGACAGAGGGGTTAGTAACTGAAGGGGGATGGGTTTGTGGGATGTGTGCGGGTCTGGGGTTTTTTTCGGGCTCTGTCTCGAGTCGGCCACCAATGTTATGGGGTTTATGCCTGTGTATATACTGTACATACACTACGTTTATTTCAGTAATTCATGGTTACTCTGCATCTAGTAATTATACAAATCCCATACTTAAAAGGAGAGATCTCCACTTGAGGAATTTTTTTCTTGACCCCTTTCTCCCTCATGTTTAGCCCCATTGTATTTGATATTATAAAACGTTTGCCCCATTAGTTTAGCAATTTTATGAACTTTCACCCCATATTAAGACCTTTCGTGCAATTCAAGTGTCGATTTTATCCTGGCGAGTGATAGCGAGCCTGTAATTTAAGAGGAACCGGCTTTCAGCCGGGACATTTTTCTACCGAAAAATGTAAACATTTATCTTGAAAGGGGGTCTAGGGGGAGTAATTTTTAGATTGATGGAATTCTAGGGAACGAACTAAAAACCTCCCCTTAACGACAAACATCTTTTGACATGTTTTCCAATATGTACACTCGCGCTGATAAGTGATGTCTCGGCACCATGTATGTTTCGATCAATAATTGGTATCAGCAATATCTAAGCTTCATTTCTACATATCGAGTGAAATATACAAACATGTTCCTACACTTACCCACCCTATTCAACATCTGACAGACATTAATACAGCACAGAGCGAGCCAAACGTGATGACATCTGGGACATGACTTACTAGCGCGACCGTACAATCGCGCTAATAAGTGATGTCTCGGCACCATGTATGTTTCGATCAATAATTGGTATCAGCAATATCTAAGCTTCATTTCTTCATATCGAGTGAAATATACAAACATGTTCCTACACTTACCCTCCCTATTCAACATCTGACAGACATTAGTACAGCCCAGAGCAAGCCAAACGTAATGACAGCTGGGACATGACTTACTAGCGCGACCGTACAGTTACTTATAAATATTCCGGCACCCCCTATGATTTTTGTATGTAATTATTCATATCTGGATTGAATTTTAAATGGAGCTTGCCTTTCAATAAATACTATATATTAATTTTGTAATTGATGTACAGAAAAGTATATTCACAGTTTCGCTTCCACATATACCGGTATATACCGGTATATACCGGTATATACTTCCATAATTAGCAATAGGGAAGGTCCACGAATTTTTATGAGTGACTGTACCTAAATGATGGACAAAATGCCATTAGTCGAGTCTTGTTCATTTTGCAAGCGATATCCGTGTTTGTTTATACACTCTAGTCCGTCCATTCAAGGTTGGGCAGATATCGTAACCTCTGACCTCTGTAACTCAAACAGGGCTAGAGCAAATGAGCGGTCAATTTACACACATGTTCCCCAACCAAGGCTTCCTATTGGGGTAGACATATTAGCTCGATTACTCTAGTAGTCCTTTTTGAGTTATGAGAGGTTAAGGGGAGATATCCACTTGAGGGATTTTTTTCTTGACTCCTTTCTCCCTCATATTTAGCCCCATTGCTTTTCTAATTTTAAGACGTTCGCCCCATTATTTTGACGATTTTAAGAACTTTCGACCCATTTCTGTCAATTTTAAGACCTTTCCTGCCATTTAGGTGTCGATTTTATCCTGGCGAGCGACAGCGAGCCTGTTATTTAAGAGGAACCGGCTTTCAGCCGGGACATTTTTCTACCGAAAAATGTACAAATTTATCTTGAAGTGGGCTCAAGGGGGTGTAATCTTAAGCTTGATGGATATCTAGAGACCAAACTAAAAACCTCCCCTTAAGGGTTACGATTTCTGCCCAACCTAGCATGAACGGACTATAGTTATACTGATAGGTAGTGTCACAGAATATTATGCTAAATTTAGTTGTCTAGTATATTGCCACCATTATGCGTAATAGTCCGGCTATTTTAAGACGATGTAATTCAGCTGATGGAGGAACTGTGAAATTTGAAGAAATGTTTATCAGTAGTTTCCCACTTAAATATTCATCGACCTTTCAACTATGAATTAAGGGGACATGGGTCGGTTTTCTGTTCCCTCTTCTCCCTCATACTTAGCCCCTTTAGTCTCGAGATTATATGAAGTTTGTCGATTTTCAGACCTTTCGCCCCATTTCATGCATTTTAGGTGTCGATTCTCTCCTGGCGAGCACAATTATGCCTGTAATTCAAGAGGAACCGGCGTTCGGCCGGGAAATATTTCTGCTGAAAAATTTACAAATGTATCTAGAAAGAGGGTCTTGGGGATGTTTTTTAAAGCTTGATTCAAGTCTAGGAAGGACACTACAAATAAAATAAAATTATATATCAACGTTAAATCAACAATATATGAATAAGCCAATAAATGCTCATATCACCCCTTAGCACCACCACCGAGCCAGCACACAGGGCATCATGTTGGCTTGTTTGTTTGTTAGTCTCGGAGTTGTTGACAAAGTTGGTGGTAGTTTACGTGCAAGGGTAACTCGGGGGTGGGGGCTTTTAGCGTTATTGACAATATTTTATAATAACGTAGGATGTGTGTGTGTGTGTGTGTGTGTGTGTGTGAGGGGGGGGGGGGGTGCGGGTGCAAGAAGGATATGGCTTTGTCTGTGTGAGTGGCTGTGTATTTACCAGATATGTGTGTGTGTGTGTGTGTGTGTGTGTGTGTGTGTGTGTGTGTGTGTGTGTGTGTGTGTGTGTGTGTGTGTGTGTGTGTGTGTGTGCAGCAAGGAAATGGCTTTGTCTGTGTGGGTCGGTATGTGTCCGGATGTGTGTATGTGTGTGTGGGTGTGTATACGGATTTGTGTATGTGAGTGTAGGTGTGTATACGGCTCTGTGTATGCGAGTGTCTGTGTGAGCATCTGTGTGGGTCGGTATGTATCCGGATTTGTCTGTATGAGTGGGTCTGTGAGTGTCTGTTGAATGGAAGAAAGACTGTGAAAGACGGTTCACTCTTGGATTAGAGAGTTGGACTGCATAGGATTGGTCATGTGTTCATATTTATCTGTCTGAGTTTGTTTGTGTGTGTGCTAAGTGTGTTTGATATTTGAGGAGAGAGAGAGAGAGAGAGAGAAAGAGAGAGAGAGAGAGAGAGAGAGAGAGAGAGAGAGAGAGAGAGAGAGAGAGAGAGAGAGAGATTATTCAAGTGTTTCTGTGTGTGTGTGTTTCTGTGTGTGTGTGTGTGTGTGTGTATGTTTAACGTGATCTACAAAAGTGTTACGTATTTTACAGGTAAAACATGTCTGCTAATTCAATTATACTGCATGTTAAACAGACAAACTGCTTGAATTCATATTTGCTCATAAATAATGTTAATGTTCGATGCAACCTAAAGGAGTATAGCTAAGGATCATGGTTACCAATTCAACTCCGCTAGATAGTATGTAAATGACGAAAATCGCTACAATAATGGCACAATCTCTACACTATCGCTCTAAAATGGCTCAAATCTCCAAAATATTGCTAGAATAATGCTACAATCTCTAGAATATCGCTCTAAAATGGCTCAAATCTACTAAATATCGCTAGAATAATGCTACAATCTCTAGAATATCGCTCTAAAATGGCTCAAATCTACAAAATATCGCTAGAATTCAAGGCGCTAGATGTAAAGATGTGCCGCTAGATGGATGCAAACAACTCTAGATCTAGCGGGAAAGTAGCTAAATTGGCAACACTGCTAAGGGTACAGAAGGTAATAATGTGTTAGCGAGAGAGAGGGGATCTGAATATACGAAATTCCTTAAGGGGGGTCCACCTCGCTTTTTTTCTCTTTCTCGCCCTCTCTCTTTGGCATGTATCCATTCGGCCCCATTCAGCCTACGGTTTTAAGACGTTTACTCCCATCCAGATGTCAATATTTTCCTGGTGAGCGGTAGCGAGCCAACATATATAAAACTAAATTTTGACAGAAAGCTAATTTTGTAAATTTTTCGATAGAAAAATGTCTCCGGCAAAGCCGGATTTCTCCATACAATGCTGGCTCGCTATCGCTCGCCAGGAAGAAATTGACACCTGGATGGGGATCAACGTCTTAAAACAGTTAGCTGAATGAGGCCGAATGGATACAAGCCAGATAAAGAGAAAAAAGGAGAGAAAGAGAAAAAAAGCAGGTGAGCCCCCCCCCCCCTTAAGGAAGTGCAACAGAGACAAAGTTGAAATCTTTATAACAACTATGCACAAACATTAACATAATTCGCTTTTATCACGGGAAATTCAAAGGAGAAATTCTAGAAAGTTATATTCTATGTTATATATGATTACTAGCAGGGGTACCCGGCGTTGCCCGGGTACTACCACCACTACTACTACCATAATCACCATCATCAATCACTACTACCACAATCATCACAAATACTACTACTACCATATTCACCGGCCTCGACCTCCCTGTGCCTCATTAAACGGCGACCTCGATTTCGGCCGCTAAATGACCTCCGATTTTGGATCTGACCTCATCCGTACCCCCATTTTGGGGGGCTGCGAACAACTTTCGTTCCATACAACTTTTCGATCGGAGGCCTCCTTCTGCCCCAAATGGCCATTTTTTTCATTTTTTTGTTTTCAATTTCGGACTCGAAACGACCTCCGATCGTGGCCTCGCCCCCTCTATGACCTGACCCAGGTCAATTGACATCCACATGCAAAGTTTCAGCTCCCCAGGTCCAAAACTGCGGCCGCCTATAAGATCACACACAGACAGACAATCGAAAATATTATAATTATATAATAGCAGGGGTGCCCGGCGTTGCCTGGGTAATCACCATCACTACTACCACCACTACTACTGCCATTATCACCATCATCAATCACTACTACCACAATCATCACAATACTACTACTACCATAACCTCCCTGTGCCTCATTAAACGGCGACCTCGATTTCGGCCGCTAAATGACCTCCGATTTTGGATCTGACCTCATTCGTATCCCCATTTTGGGGGGCTGCGAACAACTTTCGTTCCATACACCTTTTCGATCGGAGGCCTCCTTCTGCCCCAAACGGCCATTTTTTTTTAAACCCAAAAGCGATTTTTCCGATTTCGCGCCCATTTTCTCCGTCCCTTTCACCCTGGGAATTCTATTTTTTCACTAAAACCTGCCTAGGGACCCCCTTACTATGCATACCAAGTATGAACGCTCTAGCTTAAAAAATGTGGCCACGCATAAAGAACACACACACACACACACACACACACACACACACACACACACACACACACACACACACACACACGAAAATATTATATAGATAATGGTTCTGCTGTAGAAAATATAGTGTGTTCACAAGGAAATATACAATAACCCCTTCTATACCAGCAACGTCTTTTTCACTAGTCGAGCTATATTTAGACGATTGTGTGCAGTTTAAGAAGGATCTGTGGTTGTGAAAATGGTTAAGTGAGATAGTTCGAAGCCTGTTAGTTGCCGGAGGTACTTTATCAACTGAATGAAATCGTCTAAGAGTAGCCACAATAAAATTAGCGGTACCGGTAGTCGCTTGTCTAACTCCGCATACAATAGTTCGTGTAAAAATGGAGTCGGCGTAATAAATGGTTAAGCGAAACAATGGTGTATGCGTAAATGGTTAAGGGAGATATCCACTTGAGGGATTATTTTCTTGGCCCCTTTCTCCCTCATGTTTAGCCCCATTGCTTTTGAGATTTTAAGACGTTTGTCCCATTATTTTGGCGATTTTAAGAACTTTCGCCCCATTTCTGTCAATTTTAAGACCATTTGTGCCATTTAGGTGTCGATTTTATCCTGGCGAGCGATAGCGAGCCTGTAATTTAAGAGGGACCGGCCTTCGGCCGGGAAATTTTTCTACCGAAAAATGTACAAATTTATCTTGAAAGGGACTCAAGGGGGTGTAATTTTAAGCTTGATGGAAGTCTAGGGAACAAACTAAATACCTCCCCTTAATGCATACAAATGATGTATGTATAACAGATTTATACATAACAGGTGAGTAGCGAGGTGTATAATAAATAATGCATACATTAATATGGAACTATCTTAATTGTGAGTTTGTCTGTGTGACGTATTTCAACTTATTTTGGGCAGGTATAATAATAATTACCATTGTATTCACCTTACCAACGACGTCCCCTAGTTGAAAAGCGTAGTAATTATACCTCTATTCGTCTCTGCTGGGGAATGATGCCCTGGGTTAAGGGCGGTGACCTGCTTTTTGTTATTTCTGTCCTGTTCTCTCTTTCTCTGGCTTGTATCCATTGGGCCCCATTCAGCCAACTATTTTAAGACGTTTATCCCCATCTAGGTGTCGATTTCTTCCTGGCGAGCGATAGCGAGCCAGCATTATATGAAGAAATCCGGCTTCGCCGGAGACATTTTTCTATCGAAAAATGTACAAATTTAGCCTGCTGTCAAACAAAAATAAAAAATATGCTGGCTCGCTACCGCTCACCAGTAAAAAATTGACACATGGATGGGGATAAACGTCTTAAAACAGTAGGCTGAATGGGGCCAAATGGGTACAAGCCAGAGAAAGAGAGAAAAGGACAGAACAAAATCAGGACACCCCCCTTAATGTGTTATTGCGAACACTAGCCGACGTGCTATTAATAATATTCTGGTTACTATTAAGCAAGTTTATTAAGCTTAGGATGGACCTCTGGTAATTGTAAGGTTTCCAATCAGCCTACTTAACCCTTTTAGCTACCACATCTCCTTTCTAAACTGCACACACTCTTCTAAATACAGCTAGAATAAAATAAAAAATACAACTACAACTACACAGGTTAATATAATACAACACATTGAACACTCCTCTTGCAAAACCCTTGGTCATATGTCAATAATGAGTGATTCTGAAATTATACTGGTAAATATGTAACATGAATAATTATATACACAGACATACAATAATGAAATATTGCTGTCAATAGTATATAGCAAAGAAATATATACGCATTAGAAGAATCCCTCCGTCCACACCCCTCCCCCCCCCCTCCATAACCCCCCCCCACCACCACCACCACTTCTCTCTCTCTCACACACGCCTCCATAACACCTCCCCCACCCCCCACACACACATACTTACACAAACCTCCGCACACACATTCACACACCTCCATACCCCACCCCACCCTCCCCCACACACACACATCCACACACACACGCACATCCTATCTGTCAGCCACACTCACACATACGCCCACACACACCCACCTCTCTCTCTCTCTCTCTCTCTCTCTCACACCCTAACTGTCAGCCACACTCACACATACGCCCACACACACCCATCTCTCTCTCTCTCTTTCTCTCTCTCTCTCTCTCTCTCTCTCTCACCCACTCACACCCTAACTGTCAGCCACACTCACACTCTCGCCTGTCTGGACCATTGGTAAAAACCGATGTGTAAACTGCTGCAAATGGAAGTCGAGAGAAGAAATCCATTTTCGAAAATAAATAGATAAATTTGTATCAGTATACAGCAAAATAAAGTTATATACAAATAAATCACCAAAGAGCTGATGAGAATAGTTAAGGGGAGACAGACCGTTTTTCTGGACACCCCCTTCTCCCTCATGTTTAACCCCACTAGTTTTGATATTTTATGACGTTGGTTCCATTAGTTTGGGGATTTGATGACCTTTCACCCCATTTCTTTGTCAATATTAGGACCTTTCGTGCCATTTGGGTGTCGATTTATTTCTGGCGAGCGATAGCGAGCCTGTAATTTTAGGAGAATAGACATTTGGCCGGGAAATTTTTCTACCGAAAAATGAACAAATCTATCTTCAAAGGGGGTCTAGGGGGTGTTTTTTCTAAGCTAGATGGAGGTCTAGGGAGGAAACGAAAAACATATATGAATAAATGAATGAATAGTCTAAACAAGCAGCCATTATGAATAAGTGAATAGGTGGACTATTATGCAAACATTGAATACAAATGAACAGGGTGAGAATGGAGCTCAAAAACCGTGATATACAGTATTTTAGTGAATAGTAATTTTGCAGAATAAATTAACCTTCTCCGACATATGACGCGATTTTGAGCCTATTAGGAATACTTTAAAGCCTTTGTTACCATCAGGGGTATTTAGAAACCTTTAGTTTAGTTACTTCAACCTCTGCAGTTGTCTTTGAGTTAGCTGTGGGCAGAAAACTAATTTTGGAGAGGTATTTATAAGAGTGAGAGAACTCTTTCTTATTGCTATCTGGCAACCTCTGCGTCATATGAGTCTGAAGGGGTTAATAAAAAAGGTGAATGATGGATATTTTCTAACCAGAAGATTGGTAAGATGGATAAGTTCACTGTAAAAGAAATACCGGTATGGGTGTGAAAATCCATAATATTTATTCACTTATAATGGTATATTAACCCTTTCAAGCTCCAATACGCGTTTCTGTTCTGTTTCTGGCTACTATTAATCGATTGTTTTCAGATTAGTAACGGTATGTGGAAGTCAAAGGGTTGATTGAGATAGTATTTACCCTTTTGACACCCACAGATCCTTCCTAAGCTGCATAAAATCGTCTAATGATAGCCAAAATACACTGCTAAAACGCGTCAGAGCTTCAAAGGGTTAGTAGTATAATGACCATATTATTAAAGTATAGACGCGTAAGTCACTATACTCTGTTTCTTTTCAGCTGACGATATATTAAACCCCTTAGCAGCTAATTTATCGTTACATTATGGAAACCTATTAAACCGCTATGTCTCTGCATCATATAAAGACCAAGTTTATATAATTGACCACTTGCGAGTTTCAGGCTATAAGGAAGTTCGGCCTGTAAACATCGATATTAAACACCAATACAGTAATTATGTAGGTTTCTGATGGATAAATAGTATGTTGAATTTGTTTTTAGGTATTTAAATAATTACTAGAACCATATTTTAGCTGGTAATTCCTCTAAATATCGATGTCTACAGCTCCAACTTCCTTATAGAACGAAACTCGCAAGTGGTCAATTAGAGCCATATTTCACTGCAAAATCATAAAAAAAAAAAAATAGCAATCTTGATGGAAACTTTGCAATTTACCGTCAATTGAACAGAAACAGAATTTAGCAATATACTCAATGTGTTTATATACCGTTATATACCCCATTATATAACTTTGATTTCTGACAGTGTAATTATTGAACCAATCATAATAATGAAGTTAACAGGGTAAAATTTGCCGAGAATTAACATGAACGTTGATTTTTTTTTTTTTTTATTAAATTAGACTAGTATTAATGTTGGATGGACAAGCAATAGGCAATGTATGCTTAGAAATTACGAACCTTACTTTAACATTAGTAATAATTGCCAACACTTATAGGTTTTACAAGAGAGATAGCAATAATAGTAACGTTGAACAATTAGAGGAAAAGCATCAAACTTGTTAAGGGGATATTGGCTATTTTTTTGGTCTAATAATATATATATTTATATATATATATATTTATATATATACATATTTATATAGATAGATAGATAGATAGATAGATAGATAGATAGATAGATAGATAGATAGATAGATAGATAGATAGATAGATAGATAGATAGATAGATAGATAGATAGATAGATAGATAGATAGATAGATAGCTCTCTCTCTCTCTCTCTCTCTCTCTCTCTCTCTCTCTCTCTATCTATCTATCTATCTATCTATCTATCTATCTATCTATCTATCTATCTATCTATCATCTATCTATCTATCTATCTATCTATCTATCTATCTATCTATCTATCTATCTATCTATCTATCTATCTATCTATCTATCTATCTATCATCTATCTATCTATCTATCTATCTATCTATCTATCTATCTATCTATCTATCTATCTATCTATCTATCTATCTATCTATCTATCTATCTATCTATCTATCTATCTATCTATCTATCTATCTATCTATCTATCTATCTATCTATCTATCTATCTATCTATCTATCTATCTATCTATCTATCTATCTATCTATCTATCTATCTATCTATCTATCTTATCTATCTATCTATCTATCTATCTATCTATCTATCTATCTATCTATCTATCTATCTATCTATCTATCTATCTATCTATCTATCTATCTATCTATCTATCTATCTATCTATCTATCTATCTATCTATCTATCTATCTATCTATCTATCTATCTATCTATCTATCTATCTATCTATCTATCTATCTATCTATCTATCTATCTATCTATCTATCTATCTATCTATCTATCTATCTCCGGAGAGCAATCTCTGGAGTGAATGCTCCGGAGAGCAACCACAGTGCTTGTAGAGAATGTGGAGTGATGGTGTTTAGGCATTTGGTTAACTGGATGAAAATAAGATTTGTATATAGAAATCTCATAAAGCCATGTAGTGTTATAGAGAAGAACATGTATTACATGTTACATAGATCTTTTCTTGTAAAGGATGTTGAAAAAATAATCCTACATGAGTATGGATTTACTAACTTATTGCTAAATGATATCAATGCTATCAGATCAAGAATTGTTTATGTACAGAACACAGAACCAACTATGCGCTAAGGACTTTTAGCTTAATGTAGATTACGTAAATAACTCTGTAAAAAGTGTATGTATATGTCTTTTTATGAAATAAAATTATGACTGACTATCTATCTATCTATCTATCTATCTATCTATCTATCTATCTATCTATCTATCTATCTATTGCCTGACTCCGTGATCCCCGAAGGGGTGGTCACGAACGAACCGCCCCAATGCACCTCTGTCCCCAGTCAGTCGACGCCCCTCCCCCCAACCAGCACCGCCTTCGTTCATGTAGTTCCTCACTCCATCCTTCCACCTCTCTTTCGGTCTACATCTCCCTCTGTCCCTCCACCTCGCTCTCGTATACCCTCTTAGTCATTCTCTCTCTTTCCATACGTTCCATATGGCCGAACCATCTCAAGTTGTTCCTTTTCACACTTTCCAGCAAATCTACTTCCACACCACACCTCCTTCTTACTTCCTCATTAGTCTGTCTATCCCTCCATGTAACTCCGCACGCACTTCTTAAGTAATTCATTTCCACTGCTCTCACTCTTGGTCTGAGTCTCTCAACCAACGTCCATGCTTCGCTTCCGTAAGTCAGTGTCGGGATTACCACACTGTCGTGCAAGGACTTCTTCACTTCCATACTGACCACCCTATTTCTTGTTACTGCTTTCAGCATTCCTACAACCCTCTTCCCCTGTTGTACCCTCTCCCGCACTTCTTCATCCATAGTCCCATCTTTACTCAACACACTGCCCAGATACTTAAAAGGGTTGATCTCCATAGCCTGACCGTTCAACTTCACCTCACACTCTGTGACTTCACCCCTTTCGAAGACCATAACCTTGCTCTTCCCCGCATTTACCTTCAAATTCCGTTTGTCACACACTGTTCCAAACTCATTTACCAGACCCTGCAACTCCCATTCATTATCACTCATCAGAACTGTATCATCCGCAAACAGCAGTATAGGTAGCTTCCACTCAATTCCCTCCCTTTTCTGTGATACACCAACATCCACTGCTCTTGATAGTATTTCTTTCATGACTCCATCCATATATACAGTAAACAACCATGGGGACATCACACACCCCTGTTTCAATCCAACATTCAGGTCAAAGAACTCGCTCTGCTCACTCTCCACACGCACTGCCGCCGCCTTTGCACCCCCATACATGCTCTTCACTGCTTTCAGCAACTTGCCATCTACTCTGTATATTCTAAGTACTTTCCACAAACCTTCTCTATCCACTCTGTTATAGGCCTTCTCCAAGTCCATATAGGCAACATATATTCATTTATTTTTTAGTTTCCTCGCTAGACCTCCATCAAGCTTAAAACAATACCCCCAAGATCCCCCTTCGAGATAAATGTGTACATTTTTCGGTAGAAAAATGTTCCGGCCGATGGCCAGTCCCTCCTAAATTACAGGCTTGCTATCGCTCGCCAGGGAAAAATAGACATGTATGGGGGGAAAGGATAATTATATATAATCGCCAAATTAAAGCCTTAAAATCTCTAAACCCATAAACCGACAGTTGATACGTTAACCAAAGAGGATAATCAACCCAGAGTAATTAAAGTGTAAAGAAAACCAATAAAATAAATAAAGTATAATAAATTAAAAAAAAAAAAAAACACGTGTTATAAAAGAGCGTCTACATCATTCACTCCATAATTCCTGACGGCTCGAGCATGGGGGAGGGGGGGTGGGGGGAGAGTTTGGGTGGAGTTGAGAAGAAAAAAAGGGTTGGTACTGGCAGCAAGAAGTTCCCTGTAAAAGGTTATATTATGGCCTGGCGAACTTCACAGCTTGTACTCGCACTGGGTGTTTGGAGGAGGAGGGGGGAGAGGGGGGAGAAGGGGGAATAAAGATGGAAGAGAAGGAGAGGAAGAAAGAATAATAGAAACAGAGAAGCGAAGATAAGAGGAGGAAAGGGGGAAGAAGGGGGAATAAAGATGGAAGAGAGGAAGAGGAGGAAGGATAGACACAAAGAAGCGAAGATAATGGAAGGAAGAGGAGGAGAAGGGGGGAAGAAGGGGGAATAAAGATGGAAGAGAGGAAGAGGAAGAAAGAATAGACACGAAGAAGAAGAAAATAATGCTAAAGACAAGCAAACAATAAAATGAAAAATAGCATTAAACAATAGGAATGCCAAAATGTAATAGACTAAGAAATTTACGACGATTTAGTTATACATGAGATTTCACAACTTTGCTTGCCGGAGGTCTTTCTGAAGCTGTATAAAATCGTCGAATACACGCCAAAATAGGATTAAGACTAGCGTATAACAATAGGAAGGTATAAAATACAGTACACAATATCATCAACCACTCTATTTATGCAGCATGTGTTGTAGTTAACCCTCTCACGTTCTTGACGCGATTTTGAGCCTATTGGGGATACTTTAAAGCCTTTGTTACCATCAGGGGTATTTAGAAACCTTTAGTTTAGTTACTTCAACCTCTGCAGTTGTCTTTGAGTTAGCTGTGGGCAGAAAACTAATTTTGGAGAGGTAATTATAAGAGTGAGAGAAGTCTATTTCTTATTGCTAATCTGGCAACCTCTGCGTCATATGAGTCTGAAAGGGTTAATAGGGAGGGGGAGAATATTCAGAGCTTCATTATTTAAAGGGGGAGGTAGTCGCTTCTTCTGGACCTCCTTCTCCCTCATGTTTATTAACATATTAGTTTTGAGATTTTAAGACGTTTGTTCCATTAGTTTGTCGATTTTAAGACTTTTCGCCCCATTTCCTTATAAATATTAAGACCTTTCGTGTCATTTAGGTGTTGATTTTTGTCCTGCCGAGCGACAGCGAGCCTGTAATTTTAGAAGGAACCGGCCTTCGGCCGGGAAATTTTTCTACCGAAAAATTTACAAATTTATCTTGAAAGGGGGTCTAAGGGGTGCTATTTTTGGAGGTCTAGCGAGGAAACTAAAAAATATATACATTAATACGGTAAATACATAGACCAAAAAACAAGCACTACCCCCCCCCCAACCCCGCCCCCTTAAACCTTATATTTAAAACATTACTGCGAGCCCCTGATGGCCGCTCGCTTGTGATGGTGGGGAAGCGAGCCTTTTATGTCTAATGACGACTAAGTGCCTCGAATTAGTGCAATAAAACATGATGGGTTGTGATGCTGTGTCAGTGTGTGTGTGTGTGTGTGTGTGTGTGTGTGTGTGTGTGTGTGTGTGTGTGTGTGTGTGTAATAATAATAATTATTAGTGCAATAAAACATGATGGGTTGTGATGCTGTGTGTGTGTGTGTGTGTGTGTGTATGTATGTGTAATAATAATAATAATAATAATAATAATAATAACATAAATAATGATAATCGGTTTATTTCGAGCCAGCAACTAATGAGTGTTATTCACTCACTTGTTCGTCAAGGGGAATCCACGCAATGCGAGCTAAGCTCATTATTATCGCGCCTCCTTAACTGGGAATGTATTGCGTGAAATGCATGTTAAGTGTTAATGTATCGTTGGAATGGCTGTGGATGTGTGTGTAATCTGTATTTTAGCCAATTGGCGACACCTGGAAACGAAGGCTTAGGGTTAATCTGTACGATACCATTCTCACTACGATACCAGTCTCACCCGAAGGCTTAGGTTGACCAGTAGCTTAGGTTGACCAGTACGATACCCATCTCACCTTGTAACCGATCACCAACCCCAGATGGGACGTCACAACTTCGTCCACTTATACCAGGTTCCTATTTATACTGCTAGGTGAACAGAGGCTACACCTTTAGGAGACTTGCCCAAATGTCTCTTCCCCGCCCAGGTCTCGAACCCGGGACCTTCTGGTTGTGAGCCAGACGCGCTATCAGTTACGCCACGGGGAGGTGTGTGTGTGTGTGTGTGTGTGTGTGTGTGTGTATAAACGGTGGTGTGCTTAAAAGTACAAAATTGACTAAATATGTAGGTTTGCAGATACATGAGGTTTGGGGCGACAGTTTAACTGTACAGTCGCGCTAATAAGTGATGTCTGGGCACCAAGTATGTGTTGATCAATAATTTGTATCAGCAATATCTAAGCTTCATTTCTTCATATCGAGTGAAATATACAAACATGTTCCTACGCTTACTCACCCTATTCAACATCTAACAGACATTAATACAGCAAAGAGCAAACCAAACGTAATGACAGCTGGGACTTGACTTATTAGCGCGACTGTACACACCTCTTTAAAATGCGTTGAAATGGAGTGTATCGAGTCTGCCCCCCCCCCCCCCCCAGCTATGGGGGGTGTGCCTGAATATATACTGTACATACATACATACATATATACTGTACATACATACATACATACATACATACATACATACATACATTGATAGCAAAATAAACTAAAGAGTAGAGTCCCCAAATAGTGAAAGGGTTAAGAACAGTCTTGCCTCTCTAAGGTAAACACTTTAAGGGGAAGTTTTTAGTTGATTCCCTAGACTTCCATCAAGCTTAAAATTACTCCCCCTTGACCCCCTTCAAGATAAATTTGTACATTTTTCGGTAGAAGTCCCGGCCGAAGGCCGGTTCCCTTTAAATTACAGGCTCGCTATCGCTCGCCACAAAAAATCGACACCTAAATGGCACGAATGGTCTTAAAATTGACAGAAATGGGGCGAGGGTTCTTAAAATCGCCAAACTAATGGGGCAAGCGTCTTTAAATCTCACAAACAATGGGGCTAAACATGAGGGAGAAAGAGGTTCAGAAAAAAATCATTCAGGTGGAAATCTCCCCTTAAGAGCAGACGGACCAATTTTATTTTCGTGTTTGTTTTATGGTCTTTTAATTAATTTATTCCTTTATTTCTTAGTTTTCTCGCTAGACCTCCATCAAACTTAGAAAAACACCCCCTATATAGACCCCCTTCAAGATAAACTTGTAAATTTTTCGGTAGAAAAATTTCCCGGCCAAAGGCCGTTCCTCCTAGAATTCCAGCCTCGCTATCGCTCGCCAGGAAAGAATCGACACCTAAGTGGCACGAAAGGCCTTTTTATTGACAAAGAAATGGGGCGAAAGGTGTTAAAATCGCCAAACTAATGGTCCGAACGTCTTATTGGGCCTTGTAATTGGGGTTGGGTGTGACACGGATCTGCCATGTATGGGCCGATCGGCTTTTTGCGGACTCCCATTTTCTTATGTTCTTATAATCTCAAAACAAATGGGGCTTAGCACGAGGGAGAAAGGGAACCAGAAAAACGACCCATCTCCCCTTAATCTCAACAGTCCATCAGCTTCACCTTAAGGGGGAACTATAAATATATCGGAGCGTAAGGAGGTATAATATATCGGAGCGTAAGGAGGTATAATATATCGGAGCGTAAGGAGGTATAATATATCGGAGCGTAAGGAGGTATAATATATCGGAGCGTAAGGAGGTATAATATATCGGAGCGTAAGAAGGTATAATGAACTTCTCGGCAAGAGCGCTAGGAAACTCCACCAAAAATCCTGCAAGTAAACAACAACACGCTGCTGTTAAGGGGAGATTTCCACTCGAGGGATTTTTTTCTGGACTCCTTTCTCCCTCATGTTTAGCCCCATTGTTTTTCTAATTTTAAGAAGTTTGCCCCATTATTTTGACGATTCTAAGAACTTTCAACCCATTTCTGTCAATTTTAAGACCTTTCGTGCCATTTAGGTGTCGATTTTATCCTGGCGAGCGATAGCGAGCCTGTAATTTAAGAGGAACCGGCTTTCAGCCGGGACATTTTTCTACCGAAAAATGTACAAATTTATCTTGAATGGGGCTCAAGGGGGTGTAATCTTAAGCTTGAAGGATATCTAGGGACCAAACTAAAAACCTCCCCTTAAGGGGAGATGGGCGTATTTAATTGCTTATTGTTTAATCTTAGGTTTCGTTTCCTCCCTAGACCTCCATCAACCTGTAAAAAACACCCCCTAGACCCCCCTCCAATATAAATTTGTCACTTTTTCGGTAGAAAAATGTCTCAGCCGGAGGCCGATTAACCTAAAATTGCAGGCTCGCTATCGCTCGCCAGGAAAACAGACGCCTAAATGGTACGAAAGGTCTTAATATTGACAAAGAAAACGGGTGTAAAGTATTAAAATCGTCAAACTAATGGGCCGAACGTCTTAAAATCTGAAAACTGATGGGGCTAAATATGAGGGAGAAGGGGGACCAGAAATAAACTACCATCTCACCTTAAGGGGAGGTCTCCACTTAGAGATTTTTTCTTGACCCCTTTCTCCCTCATGTTTAGCCCCATTGCTTTTGATATTATAAAACGTTTGCCCCATTAGTTTAGCGATTTTAAGAACTTTCACCCCATATTAAGACCTTTCGTGCAATTCAGGTGTCGATTTTATCCTTGCGAGCGATAGCGAGCCTGTAATTTAAGAGGAACCGGCCTTCGGCCGGGAAATTTTTCTACCGAAAAATGTACAAATTTATCTTGAAAGAGACTCAAGGGGGTGTAATTTTATGCTTGATGGAGGTCTAGGAAACATACTAAATACCTCCCCTTAATACACTTCTCGACCTCCTTTACCGATTTACTCTCTCTCTCTCTCTCTCTCTCTCTCATCTCATTTAATCTTATTTTATATAATTTTATCTCTTTGTCTCTCTTATTCTCCCTTGTTCTCTCGATTCCCCTCTCTCGTTCTCTCGCTTTCTCTCTCTCTCTCTCTCTCTCTCTCTCTCTCTCTCTCTCTCTCTCTCTCTCTCTCTCTCTCTCTCTCTCTCTCTCTCTCATCTCATTTTATCTTATATCACTTAATCTCTTTGTTCTCTCTTTGTTCTCTCTTGTTCTCACGCGTTCTCTTATAATCTAATGTTATCTATTTTATATCATTTTATATCTTGGTCTCTCTTATTCTCCCTTCTTCCCTCGATTTCTCTCTCTCTCTCTCCTCTCTCTCTCTCTCCTTAACTTTATGTAAAAGTTTCGTATCCGGCCAGCAAGCAGCTTAAGGGGAGGTATTTAGTTTGTTCCCTAGACCTCCATCAAGCTTAAAATTACACCCCCTTGAGTCCCTTTCAAGATAAATTTGTAAATTTTTCGGTAGAAAAATGTCCCGGTCGAAGGCCGGTTCCTCTTAAATTACAGGCTCGCTATCGCTCGCCAGGATAAAATCGACACCTGAATTGCACGAAAGGTCTTAATATGGGGTGAAAGTTCTTAAAATCGCTAAACTAATAGGGCAAACGTTTTATAATATCAAAAGCAATGGGGCTAAACATGAGGGAGAAAGGGGTCAAGAAAAAAATCCCTCAAGTGGAGATCTCCCCTTAAACGCATGAATCACCAGCGCCCCGCGAACGACCCGACCGACTGCGTGAATCAGCCAACCGAACAGCCTATACCGACTTATTTACGCTCACACCACGAAGATGAAGAATACGGTGAAGATGGCACCCTTTCCAACACCCCTTCTCCCCTCTCTACACTCCTCAGAAAAAAATAGGAAAAGTAGAATGTAGATACGAGGTGCCGTTGTAAAGGCTTATCCCTCAATACCTTCATCATCTGACACCTCGACGACGTATAGATAGATAGATATAGATATTTTTATTGACCACAGCTTACAATATTAACATAAAATACAAAATTAGCATAGCAGAAAACAACGAAACAAAATCGACTAATAACACACATAACACCCCTCTCTACTCTTCAGAAAATAGGAAAAGTAGAAAGTACCTACGAGGTGTCGTTGTAAAGACTTATCCCTCAATACCTTCACCTGACTTGACCTGAAGAAAAAGAAGGCGGCGAAAAATGATAATAAAATATCGTGTATTTACTTTGGGGAGGGGGTGACGGGGATGTGGCTGCCATTTTCTTTCCTCATTTCCGTTTTCTTTGTGATGGGGGGGGGGGTGATACAGAGAACGGAGGTGAAGCGGGGGTAACTCTCTTATATTGCTTTCTGTCTGGTGAATTGCTCTTACTGTCCGATACAACAGTTAGAAAGGGCAAGGCTTCTATCAAAGGAAAGGGAGATGCTGTATTGGGTCGGGAAACCAATATAAAGCAAGGGTAAAGGGAAAGACAAAGACTAAAAGAAAAGAATAGTGCTCGGATGAAGGAAGTGGGAGGGGAGAGGGATTTACAATGCTGTGTGGACAAGGTGGCGGGTTATTTTTAGACCAGGAGGAGAGAGAGAGAAAAAATAAAGGAAACTAAACGAGAATAAATAGGAAAATAAAGGGAACTCAACGAAAATGAACGAGGAAAACTGAGAATAGGAACAGGGAGAATGAATTACCGGCATAGAAAGGGTCGATAAAGGTAAGAAGAGAAAGGCTAAAGATAATACAGGGAAAAAGAGAGGGAAGAACGAAATAAAAGAGGGACAAGCAAGAGTTTTTGTATAATCGTCAGCTGGTTTATTTCCACTGAAGGGGGAGGCAGTTACTTTTTCTGGTCCTCCTTTTCCTTCACGCATAGCTCTATTAGTTTTGGAATTTTCTAACGTTCATTCCATTAGTTTGGCGATTTTGAGACCTTTCGTCCCATTTCTTTGTCAATAGTAAAACCTTTCGTGCCATTTAGGTGTCGATTGTTTCCTGGCGAGCGATAGCGAGCAGATAATCTTAAAGTATCCCTAATAGGCTCAAAATTGCGTCATATGTCAGAGAGGGTTAAGAGGAACCGGCCTTTGGCCGGGACATATTTCTATCGAAAAATGTACAAATTTATCTTGAAGGGGGGGCTAGGGGCTGTTATAGGTCTAGCGAGGAAACTTAAAATAAAGTAATAATAATAATAAAAATAAAAATAATAATAATAATAATAATAATTAATAATTAATAAATAAATAAACCAACAAATAATCACTACTCCATTAAGGGGAGGTTTTTAGTTGATTCCCTAGACCTCCACCAAGCTTAAAATTACTCCCCCTTGACCCCCTTTCAAGGTAAATTTGTACATTTTTCGGTAGAAAAATGTCCCGGCCGAAGACCAGTTCCCCTTAAATTACAGGCTCGCTATCGCTCGCCAGGAAAAAATCGACACCTAAATGGCACGAATGGTCTTAACATTGACAGAAATGGGGCGAGGGTTCTTAAAATCGCCAAACTAATGGGGCAAGCGTCTTTAAATCTCACAAGCAATGGGGCTAAACATGAGGGAGAAAGAGGTTCAGAAAAAATCTTCCAGGTGGAAATCTCCCCTTATGGAAAGAACACCGCAGAGATATATATATATTTTCTCTCTATAACATCATGTATTTATCCCATAACCGAGATTCATTATATATTTTTTTCAGAATGTCCGAAATGATGTCCCGGTCCGAAGTTACGCCATTTTTTTTTTACCGGTGCATCTTTCATATCCGTTTTATTAGTCCCACCTCTATAAAGCCGGTATCACACGAGAGCTTTTATAGTCAACATTCGATGATCAAATTTGTTCTGGCAACATTTCTGGAGTATTTTGCCCTGGTATTGGAAACTAGATAGATGAATTTAGGTTACCGAAATAATATTTTTTTTGACCTCATAAGCTGCCAGACCAGTGTTGAGGATAAATGTTGAGTGAAAAAGCGCTCGTGTGATGCCGCCTTCAGGGGAGGTTTCCACTGGAGGGATTTTTGTTCGAACTTCCTTCTCCCTCATGTTTAGCCCCATTGCTTTTGATATTTTAAGACGTTTGCCCCATTAGTTTGGCGATTTTAACAACCCTCGCCCCATTTCTGTCAATTTTAAGACCATTCGTGCCATTTAGGTGTCGATTTTTTCTTGGCGAGCGATAGCGAGCCTGTAATTTAAGGGGAACCGGCCTTCGGCCGGGACATTTTTCTACCGAAAAATGTACAAATTTATCTTGAAAGGGGGTCAAGGGGGAGTAATTTTAAGCTTGATGGAAGTCTAGGGAATCAACTAAAAATCTCCCCTTAACTCTACGTCTTCCAAACGCATGTAAGGCTAATTTCTTCAACCATTATTCATGTGGAAGATTTCTAATAGGATTTAGTTTGTTTCCATTCTTCGTTGTACTCTCTCCAAGGAGTCTTAGGTCCATTCTGTAATAAGGACACCGAAAATGAACAGCATAATCCATAGGAGACTTCACTAACGCTAGAGAGAAGATTAAGGGGAGGTAGACCGGTTTTTTGTTTGTTTTTTTGGTCTCTTAATTCATATATTCATTAGTTTCCTCCCTAGACCTCCATCAAGCTTAGAAAAATACCCCCTAGACCCCCCTTCAAGATAAATTTGTAAATTTTTCGGTAGAAAAATTTCCCGGCCAAAGGCCGGATCCTCTTACAATTTCAGGCTCGCTATCGCTCGCCAGGAAATAATCGACCCCTAAACGGTACGAAAGGTCTTAACAGATTTTAGGAGTATGGTTGGTTGTTGGAAGGAACATAATAATTGACAACGAAATGGGTCGAAAGGTGTTAAAATGGCTAAACTGCTGCGGTTACTCAACTTCTAGATATCCAGTAAATCGAAGAACTCTATTTGCCTTATTTCGAACACTGATGCATTGATTTCTTGGTTTCCGATAACCGTTGACGATGATTCTTAAATCGTTTTCAATCATCCCCTGCCACTACCACCCCATCCTCCCTTGCCACCTCCACACCCTATCCTCCCCTGCCACCACCACCCCATCCTCCCCTGCCACCCCCACACCCTATCCTCCCCTGCCACCACCCCTCATCCCCTGCCCCACCACCCCATCCTCACCCTGCCACCACCACCCCATCCTCCCCGCCACCCCCACACCCCATCCTCCCTGCCACCACCACACCCATCCTCCCCTGCCACCCCCACCCTATCCTCCCCTGCCACGACCACCCCCTCATACCCCCCCCACCACCCCATCACCCCCTGCCACCCCCAACCCCATCCTCCCCTGCCACCACCACCCCATCCTCCCCTGCCACCTCCACACCCTATCCTCCCCTGCCACGACCACCCCATCCTCCCCTGCCACCCCCACATCCTCCTCCCTTGCCACAATTCCCCTCCCCCCCCCCCCCCCCCCCCCACACACACACACACACACACCTTCCGACGCTTTGTGATTACTTGATTGACAACTGAAGCACAATATAATACATTAATCAATATGCATTATGTATGTATTCATATGTGAATGAATAGGGATTATATCTATAATATATAATAATTATCACTGGTATCACCTAGTGGAATAGGATAGACATGGAATCTGTTAAATTTCAACCATTTTCTTTTATAAACTATTTCCTTTGTTTATCCCCATGAAGGTGTCGATATCTTCCTGGCGAGCGATAGCAAGCCAGCATTGTATGGAGAAATCCGGCTTCGCCAGAGAGATTTTTCTATCGAAAAATGTACAAATTTAGCTTGCTGTAAAAACAAAAATATATACAGTATATGCTGGCTCGATACCGCTCGTCAGAAAAATATTGACACCTGGATGGGGCTAAACGTCCTAAAATAGTAGGCTGAATGGGGCCGAATGAATACAAGCCTATACAAACCTATTCAACCATTTACACTTTCAAGTACTCGGGGTATTGGCCTTGGTTGATTCGGCAATGGTTTAAGGGGGCCCACCTCGCGTTTTTCTCTTTCTCTCCCGCTCTCTTTTGCTTGTATCCATTCGGCCCCATTCTGCCTACTGTTTTAAGACGCTTACCACCATCCAGGTGTCAATATTTTCCTGGCGAGCGGTAGAGAGCCAGCATATATAATTTATATATTTATGTTTTGACAGCAAGCTAAATTTGTACATTTTTCGATAGAAAAATGTCTCTGGCGAAGCCGGATTTCTCCATACAATGCTGGCTCGCTATCGAAAGATAGAAAAGGACAGAACAACAACAGGTCACCCCCCTTAATAATCCGGATGGGTTGATAGCCTCTGAAGTCCTATTTTAAGGGGAGGTATGTCATTTTTCTGGACCTCCATTTCCCTTATGTTTAGCCCCATTAGTTTTAAGATCTTAAGAGCTTTTGTCCCATTTCTTCCTCAATATCAAGACCTTTGGTCTCATTTAGGTGTCATTTTTTTCTTGGCGAGCGTAAGCGAGTCTGTAATTTCTGAGGAAGTGGCCTTCGACTAGGACATTCTTCTACCGTAAAATATACAAATTTTTCTTACAAGGGGATCTTGTGGGTGTTTTTAAGCTTGATGGAGGTCTAGGGAGCAAACTAAAATCGCTGTTTAAGATGGGGAGGAGTCAATTTTTGGCTAGCTTAAGAACACAGGCTATACTTTGATAATCCAGAAGGGTTAATAGCCTCTGAAGTCCTATTATGAATAACTAACTATCTAGCTAAAGCTAATTAAGAACTAACTATCTAATAACTATCTAATAACCAACTATCTAATAACTAAAGCTAATTTTGCCAGTGGGTGTGTTAGTTACTGGCGTGGGCAGATTGAGTGGCCCCGGCTGTGCCTTTGTGTTACGGGGTGCCAAAGAGCATACATTACGATGGCTGAGCGTGTGTGTGTGTGTGTGGGGGGGGGGGGGGGGGGCTACAAAGCCAGTAGAGCATCAAAGAGATGAGAAAGTACAGTCTAATAGTTTATAAACCTTGTGAATAAAGCGCGCTCACTCTCTTTTTCTCTTTCTCTCTACATATATATACTGTATACATATATATACTGTATATATATATATATACTGTATATATATATATATACTGTATATATATATATATATATACTGTATATATATGTATACATATATAGACTGTATACATATATATATATATATATATATATATATATTTATACTGTATATATACAGGGTGTTTTAAAACAACACTGCCAGAGTATGACGACCACATTGATAACAATATATAATACACATATTTCTATTCTATTTTTACCAAAAATATATTGTAACGGAGATAAATGGTTATTTACAAATGTAGCAAAACAGGGTTCTGAGCTCAGCACAAAACATAGGATACATAATATGAATGATTACCAAGTAAAAAAGGTAAAGAGGAGATATCTAATGACCTAATCACATATGAATAATTACAAAATCAAAGTTACATAAAATTGGTAATGATATTTTGCAATTAGAAGAAAACTGCTAAGTATTATAATCCAAGTAGCGTAAAAAGAGATGCACCATTTGTAACGATGACCAAGAGGTAAAATAATGAATCTCAAGTCTGGGTCAGGTATCCGAACACTGCTATAGGTAATTTAATCGTTCGTGAAGCTGTTTGAATGGGAAAAAATTGTTCCTGCGCAATTTACTGTTTCAATACAAATACCTCATTACGTTACTATTATCACAGAGTACTAACGAAATATGTCTATCAGTTTTATGGTTGAAGTTTGACGATTTTACGTAGCTGTAGACATACAAGTATACGGTGTTCACTAATGAATATTTAAAATCATCTAATGGTACCCAAAACAAACAATTTACGTCACCCAATTGGACTTAACGAGTATAAAATAACAAAGGCAGAGACACACCTAAATAACGACAATCCATATTTATGTGATATTATAAGGTAAATAAAAAACACTATGACAGCAGATAGCACCATGGCCGAGCAGATGATTAAACACATGAGAAGATTCGTTATGACTCCAAAGCTTCGAAGAAAAACTCAACTGGGATGGGAGGCAAGAGGTAGGCTATTTGGGGGGGAGGGGGGACACTAGCCCGTGTTCGGATTATAGCTCATACCTGGGTGTCACTAATTATTTTACTCTATGCGGTTTAAATCATTAATGGTATATTATTTGCATTTTTGTCCTAGATAATCTTCTTCGTTATTGTATTACTAATTAGAAGATGAGGTCTGGCAGGTGTTGTTCTTATAAACACCCCGTATATATATAGCCTATAGATATAATTAAAAGAATTGAATAGCTGTTAAGATATATAATATATCCTTAATAGTATATATAGATATACCTTATATAGATACTGTATAGATAATATATAAATACTGCTATATATAGGATAGATACTGTATACGATATATATATATATATTTTTTTTTTTTTTTTTTTTTTTTAAGTTTGCACCCTAGACCTCCATCCAGTTTAAAACAAATACATTTGTAAATTTGTAATGATGGTGGCGTTATATTTCATATAAAAGGATAATTCACACCCTGCAATGTGTTCATAACTTCCGTAGTGAAATGGTAAAGCAAAATAGAGTGCTGTATACCTTAACCTGAATTCTTCGATGATATATTCCACAGAGCCTGGAGAACCCGCTTGGTCCCCTTGCCAGCCTTGTTAGCTAAGGGGGCCCACCTCGCTTTTTTCTCTTTCTCTCCCTCTCTCTTTGGCTTGTATCCATTTGGCCCCAATCAGCCTACTGTTTTTAGGCGTTTACCCCCATCCAGGTGTCAATATTTCCTGGCGAGCGGTAGCGTGCCAGCATATATATGTATTTTTATTTTGACAGCAAGCTAAATTTGTAAATTTTCTCCATACAATGCTGGCTCGCTATCGCTCGCCAGGAAGAAATCGACACCTGGATGGGGATAAACGTCTTAAAACAGTTGGCTGAATGGGGCCGAAGGGGTACAAGCCAGGGAAAGAGAGAAAAGGAGAGAAAGATAAACAAAAAGCCGGTGACCCCCCTTAAGAAAGCACTCCCTGTTTGCCCTGCTGCCCTGTAGACAGACACAAAAAAAAAAAAAAAAAAAAAAACGCACCCTGTCGTTGGGTATTTTTATGTGTGCATTTGCAAACAAGGTGCCCTGCGCAGAGTATGTGCAGGTGGGGGGGGATAGAAGAGGAAGTAGAGAAGAGAGATGAGAGAGAGCATGAGAGAGAGAGAGAAGTACAGATAAATATATAGATAGATAGATAAGCTAGATAGATAACAGAGAGAGATAGATAG